>QXTE01000429.1:594090-606383 GCA_003942145.1 Platysternon megacephalum
CCTTATATAAATCGATGGTACGCCCACATCTTGAATACTGCGTACAGATGTGGTCTCCTCATCTCAAAAAAGATATACTGGCACTAGAAAAGGTTCAGAAAAGGGCAACTAAAATGATTAGGGGTTTGGAACGGGTCCCATATGAGGAGAGATTAAAGAGGCTAGGACTTTTCAGCTTGGAAAAGAGGAGACTAAGGGGGGATACGATAGAGGTATATAAAATCATGAGTGGTGTGGAGAAAGTGAATAAGGAAAAGTTATTTACTTGTTCCCATAATATAAGAACTAGGGGCCACCAAATGAAATTATTGGGCAGCAGGTTTAAAACCAATAAAAGGAAGTTCTTCTTCACACAGCGCACAGTCAACCTGTGGAACTCCTTGCCTGAGGAGGTTGTGAAGGCTAGGACTATAACAGGGTTTAAAAGAGAATTAGATAAATTCATGGAGGTTAAGTCCATTAATGGCTATTAGCCAGGAGGGTAAGGAAAGGTGTCCCTAGCCTCTGTTTGTCAGAGGGTGGAGATGGATGGCAGGAAAGAGATCACTTGATCATTACCTGTTAGGTTCACTCCCTCTGGGGCACCTGGCATTGGCCACTGTCGGTAGACAGGATACTGAGCTGGATGGACCTTTGGTCTGACCAGTATGGCCGTTCTTATGTTCTTAAATTCACACTGTAGATTTATTGCTATAGGAATAACCATGCTGACATCTGCCTTGGTGTCTATAAAACTGCAGACAATGGAGGGGAGCAGGGCCGGGGGAGGCTATGAGAAATGCACCCAGAGAGCACTGAGATGTTGGAGAGCAGGTAAGAGCAGGGAGGGGTCTGAAGAAAGAGACACGGAGCAGAAAGACTTTCCCTAAAACTTTAAAAGTTCGAAGGCGACTCAGTGATTAGCCCACTGGCCTCTTCGGTGCCCACCATTTCAGAGTCAATGCAGGCAGCAGGTGCAGGCTGTGCTGTGTTTTAGAAGCCGGAGCGTTAGCTGGGCCTGCCACAGACTTTCCCTACAGCGGTGTATGTTGCAGTCTCGTTTTCCTGCACCGGAGGAAGATTTAAAACAAAAATAAAATCCTGTTATTCATCTGCTAACCTCTAAACCACAACAGACAGAGATCGACACCACAGCAGAATAGCCCTTTGAAGGGAGCTACAGGTAAAGCAGCTGGTCAGAATATGGAGAAACAATTTTGCAAAAAACATGTGGATTTGTTTGCATCTCACTGGTTCAAGATGGATCCATTTTTAATTTTTGCACAATTTGCCATTATTTTTTTTCAGAATTCTCAACAAATGTTATCAAAATCATTTTACTTTTTTTTAATTTACAGTTCTCAGTAAACAATTTTAGCCATGACTTTGTGCACCAATTTTTTGCAGACAGAATAGAAAATTTCAAAAGATTCCTGCAAGTTTTTGTAAACATTTTCATTTTAGAAAAAAAGCTCATTTTTCTACAAAAAATCTCTATGTTCAAAAATGTTCAAACAGCTCAAACACAGTCATGAGCAGAGATAGAAAACTGGGCTGAAGGAGAGAGAAATATTGTGTTTTTCTTGGGTAGTTAAAAGCAATAATTGCAGTGGCAGATGTTCTGGGCAGGATGCAGGAATCTCTGGGTGAGACTCTGCAGGAGTGCAGAGCAGGCCATCACAGCGATCCCTTCTGCATTACAATCTCTGAGGCTGCTCTCTATGCCCGAACGGCAGAGAGAGAAATGCAAATCCCGGCTCACACCCCCAGCACTGGGGTCAGCCCTGCTGTGCTCCAGCATTGGACAGTGTCTTGTGGTGAACATTCCTGCTGGGACGTCCCAGATCCTGAGCCTGAAATTCATGGTCAGGATTCAACCGACACCGCGACTCACCCTGGCTGCGCCGAACTCGCCGATGTTGGCATCTGGGGAGAGAGTTAGCAAAGAGCAGAAGGGTAAGTGCTGCTCCCTGGGAGAGCCCCCCACAGCGATTTATCTATTGCTTGATCTAGTTGTTCAGAAATAACACACCCTAGCACTGATCCCAATGTCCGGTCACAGCTTTAGAGTATATGCCATTGGGGTCTGTTCACACTGGCTCCCCCAGCACGACCAGCACAGCGTTGGCTCACGGTGACAGCACCTGTTCTCCTCCCAGACCTGACCGATGCTTTAAATGGACACATTTCACTGGAGTGGTTTGTTCTATGTGGGGCTGGGTGTGAAATGGAAACTGCAGTGAAATAAACACAGCAGCAGCACCAGCAGCCTGAAACAGCCCAAAATAAGCATGTACTGGGGCTGAGGGACCACATCAGGGTTCACTCACTGTCAACTCTAATTATGTCATTGCAGCTGCAAGGGTGTGAGTGAGAGCTGAGATGTGGACACCAGTTATTGTTATTATTATTTAACACGTTTATGGGGGTAGCTCCTATAGATCACAGCAGGTCGGGTCCCCCAGTGTCAGGCGCTGGAGGTTAGTGTAAGGCCCAGGGGAAGTCGCTGGCCTGTGCTATACAGGAAGTCAGACTAGATGATCACAAGGGTCCCTGATAGTCTGTGAATTACAGCACAGGGGTAGTTTTAACCCTCCCTCAGCACAGGGGGCTGCACTGTACGACCCCTTGAGGTCCCTTCCAGCCATCCAGCTCTCATCCTCTGATCTCGCCTTTCAGATACATAGCCCTCCCTGTTCCTCAGACCCTGGGCAGCGAATTGGGGCCAGTGGAAACACAGCCAGATCAGACATGGGCTGTAATAGGGAGCCCAGCATGGGCATTGTGCAGAGGGGCCATGTCGGGGTGAGTCACAGCTCAGCCATGCAGCTTTTGGGATATCAGCAGGGGACAATGGCTGGGCAGTTTCTGTGTCTGCTCCATGTCACAACCTGCCCTCCCTCAACTTGTTTTTTTCCAGCTGTGCTCAGTCATCAAACCCTTAGGCCCAGATCCTCAAAGGTACTGAGGTTCCAAATTTCCACTGACATAAAGTTAGGAATCTAAACAACCTCTCATGGTGTCAAGTATCAAGGGTTTTTTTTACCCACAAAAGCTTATGCCCAAATAAATCTGTTAATCTTTAAGGTGCCACCAAACTCCTGAGGATCTGGGCCTGGGGTCATAATCTCTTTGGGGCAGGGACTGTCTTCTGACTCTGTCTGTTCAGCACCTGGTGCACCAAGACCCATGCATCGAGGGCACCAGGCCTTACCCACACACAAGTAATAAGGGGGAAGAACAGGTACTTACAGAGGATCTGCTCATCTGTGGGCGTGTTCTTGGTGCTGCGGTTTGGGAGCTGTTCCCTGTCGAAAGCAAACGTGAAATGTGTCAGTGTGGATGGGTATTGTTCTGTGTTTGTGGTGCACACGCTGCCACTGGCCAGTGAGTGACGCACAAGCCTCCCTTCCCAGCAGGTGTGTCTCAGATTGCATTAGACACTGACCCCGAGAGAGGCCAAGCAATCCCAACTGATCCTCAGGGGATCTACCCACATTCAGTCCCTGTCCCGCTCACCAGAGAAAATACCAGGGCGACTGAGAACTCAGTCCCCCATTCCCCACACCTTCCTGCATCACACCCTGGGGACACGACCAAAATCACAACCCCAGGCGAAGGTATCCTCCTTCCTACCTTGGACATCTCCGTTTAGCTGAAACTGAAAGAAAAAGGAAGACAGTTGCAGTTGGCAGGGTCCCAGCCACCCCTCGCTCCCTGCCCGACCAAGAGATGGGCTCCACGATGCTGTGGCCAAGGACTGGAGCTGCCCAATGGATTCAGAGGCCCAGTTGCCAAGTTAATGTACCCAAACTCCCTGGGTAGCTTTGGCAATCTCAGCCTTAACGTAGCCTCCTGAATAGCCCCCTGGAGCCAAGCAGGCTTCTGGCTCAGCCAGGAGAGTAGCGAGCAGTTGCCTCCTGTATGATGTATCCATCCCGCCTGTAGGGCCCAGGACGGACTAGGGGTGGTTTTTGCCAAAGTGCCCATGGGATTAGGGAGTTCACACCCCACTGTAAGGCCATGGCAGTTCAGCTCCTACTTTCCTTGGCAGCTTCTGAAATGGCCCCGTAGGCATTTGGGGCAGCGTTTCTAAAAGCACCAGAGTGACCAGGCCGCTTAAGTCCCATCAAAAGCCGTTGAATGTAGCTGCCTTTGTTACATAGGATCGTTGGAAAATGCTCTCCATGGTCTCTCCCTGACATGGCCACTGTCCGCTCACAGCCTCGGGCTGAGATCCCTGTCGCCTACCTTTCTTCACCAGCAGATAAATCAGTGGAGCCAGACACAGGACAGAGAGCCCTGCGATTCCCCAGATGGCCTCCGATCCCAATCGCCCTCCTGGGAAAAGCAGATGAATGTGAACAATCCTGCGGAAGCCGGCGTTGAAGAGTTCATGCTGCAGGTCTCCCCACTCTGGGGGTCGTGCTGGCTGTGTGTCACTTCTGGGTTATGGCTAGGACAGTCCCAGCCATGGCTGGGCCCACATGGGCCTGTCTGTGCTCCCTGCTCCTGCCCAGGCCAAGTCCTGACAGCAAAACCATTGCAAGAGACAACCAGGGAGTGACAGAGACCTGGGAATAACCATACCCAGAGAGAGCTAGGGTATGTCAGAGACACAGAGCACATTCAACGCAGAGCGGACAAGGGGAAACCGACCCACTGGGATGGGCACCTACAGATCTACGTAGCAGGGCCTGTCGTTCCCAGGACCAGCGCCCCCTTGGCCATTCTTCAGGAGGGGCAGAGCGAGGGGAGACGGGAAGGAGCCAGGAACTACTGCTTGGGGGCAGGGGAGTGTGAGGATATGGGAGCAGGAATGCTGAATGTGACTCCAGACAATACAGACAGCTGCACAGACCCATTTCCCTGGCCAGTGCTGCATACTCTGGGCCTTGGACCATGGTTCCTCGGGCAGGGTTGGTAGATCCACCTTGCTCACTCTAAAGCTACAGAGCAGGGGTAGGCAACCTATGGCACGGGTGCCGAAGGCGGCACGCGAGCTGATTTTCAGCGGCACTCACACTGCCTGGGTCCTGGCCACCGGTCCGGGGGGCTCTGCATTTTAATTTAATTTTAAATGAAGCTTCTTAAACATTTTTAAAACCTTATTTACTTTACATACAACANAAGGTAGCCATCTTACAGCAAAAGAACTTCAGGACCAGACTCCAAAGAGAAACTGCTGAGCTTCAGTTCATTTGCAAATTTGACACCATCAGATCAGGATTAAACAAAGACTGTGAATGGCTAGCCAACTACAAAAGCAGTTTCTCCTCCCTTGGTGTTCACACCTCAACTGCTAGCAGAGGACCTCACCCTCCCTGATTGAACTAACCTCGTTATCTCCAGACTGATTCTTGCCTGCATATTTATACCTGCCTCTGGAAATTTCCATTACATGCGTCTGACGAAGTGGGTATTCACCCACGAAAGCTTATGCTCCAATACATCTGTTAGTCTTAAAGGTGCCACAGGACTCTCTGTTGCTTTTTACAGATCCAGACTAACACGGCTACCCCTCCGATACTCTAAAGCTAGTTCAGCTCTGGAACAGGCTTCCAAGGCAAGTTGTGGAATCCCCCTCATGGGAGGTTATTAAGAACAGGTTGGACAAACCCCTGTCAGGGATGGTTTAGGTCATGCCTCAGCGCTGGGGGCTGGACCAGGTGAGCTCTCAATATCCCTTCCAGCCCCATATTTCTATGACTCTGTTATTACATTCACGACAAAGGTTTCTGTGGCTAGTGGGGGAGGGCCTGGGCTGGATCAGCACTGGATGCATCTCAAAGCCCAGCTCTCATTGCTATATCCCCAGAGTGAGGGGTGTTTAGGGGGGCCGTGCTCTGGAGCTGCCCTGGCTGGTGGGAACATCAGCTGGGCAGGAACAGGCCTGAAAACCTAGGCCCCAGAGCTGGTTCGAAAATGGTTTGTTTTGTTTTGTTTTCTGCAGAAAATTGTGATGAAATTGAAAAAAAAAGTTTGGTTTTGTCAACATTTTTGGTTGGTGAAAAGTTGAAATTTTCACCAAACATCAAAAACATTTTTGTTTTGTTTTCAAGGAGTCAGAAAATCACCGAAAAACAACAAATTGTCAACCAAAGACTGAAATATTTTCACTTTTCAATTTACTGACCAAAAATAAAAATGGAAAATTTCCAAGGAAAGTTGAATTTTGCCACAAAACTCTTCATTTGGTCAAAGCCTCAATTTTTCATTGGAAAAAAGTGTTGATGGAATTCCTAATAGTTCTCATGTGCAGCCCACCCCTCAAGCCAGCCCTGGGAGATGATGCCTGCAGGATGAGAGGCAGGAGGAGCTGTCGGGAGACAAACCGATAGTCTCCTGCAGCCCTGGCCAGCCCTGTTTGCTGTGGACTCCCCCAAACTCTCTGCAGTGGGGCAGGTTGGAGGGAGACGCTCAGCTGGGGCTTTTTAAGGACGCCCCTGTGACGTTGCACTCCATAATCTTTTATGGAAATATGCTTCTGAGTGTGAATATAATGTAACTGGAATATGCTTCATGCAAAACATGTTAAGTGGAAGCCATTAAGGGTGCTTCAGAATCAATGAACTGTCAATGGGTTTGTTTACCCGCAAGCCATCCTGTGTATATATTGGCCAGCTCCTAAGTAATGAAGAAGGAGGTCTTACAGTGACATGTGATCATGTCACCTGAACTGGAATCCATCTTAAACCTGGTGTTTTTCCATTTAGAAGGAGGGATGGGGATCCAGCGATACAAAAGATTCCTGCCTTGTGCCAAAGATATAAAAGGGGGTGGAACAGAACAAAGGGAGCTGCCAGTCATGAGAACGCCCCTAGTTTCCACCTAAATTGTCTGCTAACAAGTACTGTACCCAGGGAAAGGATTGGGCCCAGACTATGAAGGAGTCTAGTCTGTGAAAGAAGCTTATTGGAAAATCTCTAAGGGTGAGATTTACCTGTAAACAGTTTCTTAATGTATTAGGCTTTGTGATGGGACAAGGCCAGATGGCTATAGAAAAGTAATGGGAGATAGATATATTAGCCCCAGGTTAAACAAATCACTGGTACCAGGATATGTAAATGGCAGCTGCTCCAGGTCAATTGGGACACCTGAAGCCAATCAGGGGCTGGCTGAAACTAGTTAAAAAGCCCCCCAGTTAGTCAGGTGGGCGCGCATGTCAGGAGCTGTGAGAAGTTGCGCTGTTGGAGAGACTGAGCTGTATACACCATACTAGGTACAAGGAAGGAGGCCCTGAGGTAAGGGTGAAGTGGAGGTTGAGGAAGTGGGGGCTGCTGTGGGGAAGTAGCCCAGGGAATTGTATGTGTCCTGTTCCTAAAACGTCAGCTACCATAGCTGATACTATTAGGGTCCCTAGGCTGGAGCCCAGAGTAGAGGGCTCCCCCCCTTTGCCCCCTCATTAATCACTGAGACTGGGAGACAACAGAGACTGTGCAAGGGAGGATAGCTTCTCCTCACCTCCCTTGCTGGCTTATGATGAAAATGGCTGAGTAGACTGTGACCCTTGTCTCTAGCGAGAGAAGGGTTAAGGGGAGGGTCACAGTGAGCCTCTGAGGCTAGCGAAATCCGTCAGGAAATGCAGGACCCACGGAGACAAGGACAGAGCTTTGTCACAACTGGTGTTAGGGGTGGGATTTCGTTCACAGCATGGCGGAAGAAAGAGGTTTAAAAAAAAAAGTGCACTAGGGTTTTGGATTTTATTTTTTTTTGGTTTGTTTGTTTGCTTTATACCACAATGGAGGAGGTGGTAAGAGCTCTGGTACAAGCCACGGCAGCCGCAAGAGGCCACCCGGGTTCAGGCAATGGCACAACAGGAGTCTATGCGGCTACAGCAGGAAACCACTCAATTATTGATGAGCCAGGCGACCCAAGATCGTGCCCTCTTGCGAGAGGTAGTGGACCAGCTGAAGATCCTCACCACCCAGGCCCGGGGGTCTGACCGGACGTGAACCCTGAGGGCCACCGGTTGTCTGCCAAAGATGACATCAGGAGATGACGTAGAGGCATATCTCCTCTCATTCAAAAGGACTGCTCAGCGGAACGCATGGCCCCAGGAGCAGTGGGCCAGCATTCTCGCCCCTTTTTTGTGTGGAGAGGCCCAGGAGGCCTACTTTGACTTGCCAGCCACGTACACCACTGACTATACCTGCCTGAAGGCAGAGATCCTAGCATGATCCGGGGTGACGGCAGCGGTAAGGGCCCAGAGGTTCCATGAGTGGAAATACCAGGAGAACAACCCCCCGCGGTCCCAGCTATTCAACCTCATACACCTCGCGTGGAAGTGGTTACAGCCTGAGGTGTGCAGTCCAGAGGAGATTTTGGAGACCCTGGTCATGGACCATTACATGCGGGGACTGCCACCAGATCTCCGTAAATGGGTAGGCCAGAACGATCCATCCATGTACGATGAGATGATCACACTGGTAGAAAGATACGATAACGCCAGGAAAGAGGTGGCCGAGATCGATGGGATACCCGTGGATGGGAAGGTCCGGGGTCCCGGACCTTACTTTATAGTGAAGAAAGATCTCCTGTGCCGCGTGGTGCAAATGCAGGAGCAAGAGATACAACAACGTCTGGTGCCACGAAAACATCAAAAAGCCATATTGAGTCTCGCTCACAGTCACCTGTTTGGAGGACACCTAGGGGTAGAGAAAACCCAGGCATGGATCCTGCAGAGGTTCTTCTGGCCAGGAGTACACGAAGATGTCAGGCAATATTGCACCTCTTGTCCAGAGTGTCAGTTACATAGCCCTCGCCCACACTTGCAGGCTCCTTTGATACCTCTTCCAATAATAGAGGTTCCTTTCGAATGGATAGCCATGGACCTAGTAGGGCCCTAGAGAAGACAGCTCGGGGCCACCAACATGTGCTTGTTGTACTGGATTATGCAACCCGGTACCTGGAAGCTGTTTCCCTACACAACACGGCTTCCAAGACAATAGCTAAGGAGTTAGTACAGATCTTTGCCCGGGTTGGGCTACCCAAGAAGATATTGACTGATCAAGGGACACCTTCTGTGTCCAAGTTGATGAAAGATCTCTGTTTATTGCTCCACGTACAAGCCCTACGGACCTCTGTATACCACCCGCAAACAGATGGCCTTGTGGAAAGTTTCAATAGGACCCTCAAGGCCATGATCAGGAAAGTGGTAAGCTGGGATGGGAAAGATTGGGATACCCTATTGCCTTACCTCATGTTCGCCATCCGGGAGGTTCCGCAAGCCTCCACGGGTTTCTCTCCATTTGAACTAGTATATGGGCGCCTCCCCGAGGCATATTGGATATAGCCAGAGAAGCCTGGGAAGAGGAGCCAAATCCCGGAAGGAACATAGTTGAGCATGTACTGCAGATGAGAGATCAGATAGCCTGAGTTACGCCCATTGTACGGGAACACTTGGAGAGAGCACAGGAGACCCAATGAACCTATTATAACCACCAAGCGAAGCTTCGATGGTTCCAACCAGGGGATCCAACCAGCAGAAAGTAAACTGTTGGCCCAGTGGCAGGGACCCTACAAAGTAATCGAAGCCGCGGGAGAAGTGAACTATAAGGTGTGGCAGCCAGGCCGCCAGAAACCAGAGCAAATTTACCATATCAATCTTCTAAAACCTTGGCACGATCGAGAGGCATGCTTAGTCACCCAGGAGACCCTTCCCAAGGAGGACAATTTACAGGACCAAGTGAGGATATCACCCGACTTGATGCCTATCCAAAAGATCGAGGCAGCCGACATGATTAATCGCAACCGAGATGTGTTCTCTACAAAACCGGGGCAGACGACTGAGACCTATCACCATATCCACACGATACCTGGAGCCAAGATAACATTGAGACCCTACTGTATCCCAGCAGCCAAAAGAGAAGAAATCAAGGCTGAAGTAAAGAAAATGTTAGAATTAGGGGTTATTGAAGAATCGTACAGTCAGTGGTCCAGTCCAATTGTTCTAGTGCCTAAACCTGACGATACCACAAAATTCTGTAATGACTTTCGCCCACTGAATGAAGTATCCCAGTTCGATGCATACCCCATACCACGCATCGACGAACTGGTTGACCGACTGGGTAGTGCCCGATTCTTGACTACACTGGATCTGACAAAAGGGTACTGGCAGATTCCCCTGACCAAAGAAGTGAAAGAAAAGACAGCGTTCTCCACCCCGGACGAGCTATTCCAGTACACAGTCCTCCCGTTTGGGCTACATGGGGCCTCGGCCACATTCCAGCGCCTCATGGATAAGCCGCAGCGCCCCCATACTAGTTATGCAGCCGCATATATAGATGATGTCGTCATCCATACGCCAGACTGGGGAACCCACTTGGAGAAAGTTGAGGTAGTACTGCGCACCTTAAGGTGAGCCATAGGGCTAGCAGAGGATAGGTGCCTGGGATATATTGTAGGAAGGGGCATAGTGAAGCCCCAAATGAATAAGCTAGAGGCGATTGAAAACTGGCCCCGGCCGACCCGAAAGAAGCAGGTCCACGTGTTCCTAGGCATGGTAGGCTACTACCAACATTTTATTCCCCATTTCGCCACTAGGGCAAGTCCCCTAACGGACCTGGTGAAGGCCCGAGGTCCAGACACGGTGAAGTGGACCGACGCAGCAGAGGGGGCATTCACAGACCTTTGGACAGCCCTCTGTAATGACCCCATACTCATAGCCCCAGACTTTAACAAGGAATTTATCTTACAAACAGATGCTTCCAAGGTGGGGTTGGGGGCAGTTCTGTCACAAATGGTGGGAGAAGAGGAACACCCGATCCTCTACCTAAGCAGAAAGCTTCTCCCAAGAGAACAGAAATACGCAGTAGTTGAGAGAGAATGCCTTGCTGTCAAATGGGCCATGGAGACACTGCGTTATTACCTCCTAGGCCGGCGATTTACTCTTGTGACGGACCATGCACCCCTCCAGTGGATGCAGTGGAATAAGGAAAAGAACGCAAAGGTCACCAGGTGGTTCTTATCCCTCCAACCGTTCCAGTTCCGCATACAGCACAGGGCTGGATGCCACCATGGCAACGCTGATGGTCTGTCACGAGCACACTGCCTGGCGTCCCAAGTTGCCCAACTCTATGGCGTTGAGCAGAGGGGGTGGGGGGATATGTGACGGGGAAGGCCAGATGGCTATAGAAAAGTAATGGGAGATAGATATATTAGCCCCAGGTTACACAAATCCCTGGTACCAGGATATGTAAATGGCAGCTGCTCCAGGTCAATTGGGACACCTGAAGCCAATCAGGGGCTGGCTAAAACTAGTTAAAAAGCCTCCCAGTTAGTCAAGTGGGCGCGCATGTCAGGAGCTGTGAGAAGTTGTGCTGTTGGAGAGACTGAGCTGTATACACCATACTAGGCACAAGGAAGGAGGCCCTGAGGTAAGGGTGAAGTGGAGTTTGAGGAAGTGGGGGCTGCTGTGGGGAAGTAGCCCAGGGAATTGTATGTGTCCTGTTCCTAAAAGGTCAGCTACCATAGCTGATACTATTAGGGTCTCTGGGCTAGAGCCTGGAGTAGAGGGCGGGCCCGGGCTCCCCCCGTTTGCCTCCTGATTAATCACCGAGACTGGGAGACAACAGAGACTGTGCAAGGGAGGATAGCTTCTCCTCACCTCCCTCACTGGCTTATGACGAAAATGGCTCAGTAGACTTTGACCCTTGTCTCTAGCGAGAGAAGGGTTAAGGGGAGGGTCACAGTGAGCTCTGAGGCTAGCGAAATCCGTCAGGAAATGCAGGACCCACGGAGACAAGGACAGAGCTTTGTCACAGCTTAGACTTGCATGTTTTTGCTTTACTTTGCTTGGTGATTTACTTTGTTCTGTCTGTTATTACTTGAAACCATTTAAATCGTACTTTTTATACTTAATAAAATCACTTTTGTTTATTAGTAAACCCAGAGTAAGTGATTAATACCTGGGGGAGCAAACAGCTGTGCATATCTCTCTATCAGTGTTATACAGGGCAGACAATTTATGAGTTTACCCTGCATAAGCTTTATACTGGAAACGTGGCGCGCTCAGGAGAGGAGGTGGAGTCGGGGCGGTAGCGGAGGTCAGGTGGGGGCAGGGCGGGGAGCTTGGCTGCCAGTCAATGCAGAGCACCCACTAATTTTTCCCTGTGGGTGCTCCAGCCCCGGAGTACGCATGGAGTCTGCGCCTAAGCAGCATAACTATGTTGACTGGGTGGTGTGAATTTTTCACTTTCCTAGCTGAGATGTAAACTCGGGGGTTGTACCGTTTGACTGGAAATTAGCTAATGTGGTTCTGTCATAAACAGATAGTTAAGGGTTAATGCCTCTTTTACCTGTAAAGGGTTAAG
>QXTE01000430.1:5000-19874 GCA_003942145.1 Platysternon megacephalum
AACCCTTACCCTAATCCCTAACCCTCTAACCCTGACCCCTAACCCTAAACCCCAACCCTACCCTTACCCTAAACCTAACCCTTACCCTAACCCCTAACGCTAAACCTATCCTTAACCTAACCCCAACCCCTCCCCCTAACCTAACCCTAACCCTACCCTACCCCTAAACCCTAACCCCAACTGTAACCCCAACCCTACCCTTAACCCTAAACCCTAACCCCTAACCCTAACCTGACCCCGACCCTAAACCCTAAACCTAACCCCAACCCTAACCCCAACCCTAAACCCTCACCCTAACCCAACCCTAAACTGACCAAGTCTAAACCCTAACACTAACCTCTAACGCTAACCCCTCCCCCTGACCCTCCCTCTATCCCTGACCCTACCCCTAACCCAACCCTAACCCCTCACCCTCACTCTAACCCTAACCCCTGACCCTAAACCCTACCCTAACCCAACCCCCACCCTCACCCTAAACCCTGACCCTAACCTCACCCTAAACCCTACCACTAACCCTGCCCCTACCCTAACCCTAACCGCTAACCCTAAACCCTAACCTACTCCTACCCCAACCCTAACCCACCCTGACCCTAACCCCTAACCCTAACCGCTCAGCGACGTGTCCCTGTTGGTGTAACTAGTTTGTTTCAGATCAGTGGTGGGAAGGTGCTGGGAAAATGGGTGCCAGAATCTTTATAAAAGTTTTCCCCTGGTGACTAAGCCAGCGTGACAGCCTGTGGGAAATAGAATCATAGTGCTGGATGGGACCTCAAAAGGCCATCAAGTCTAGTTCCCTGCACTTATGGCTGAATCCGCTGAGTGCCTGTGAGATGTGGCAGGGTGTCTGTGAACGGGGTGGGAGCCTGTCCTCTTGAGGAGGCAATTTTTTGTATGTTGAGACTAGCAGCATGCCTGCTGAGGGAAAGTCTGTCTCCATTCCTTTGTCTGTGGAGCTGACAAAAAGTGCCTCTCAGCTTATGCTGGTTATGCATATTGCCAGTGAGGAAAGCTGCAAGGGAAAGACAGTGCATCTAACCCTTTAAACATGGAGTTTCACAGCTTGCCTGAAAGGCAGTTATGGGACAATCCTCCTAATGTGCTAAAAGTGGTTCTGGACATAACTGGAGCACTGAAAGAATTTGTTGCTGTTCAGGATCTAGAGAGGGAAGATTTGGTTACTGGTTTTTCAGAGCAGAACAGTCTGATGGGTGAACCCTCAAGGATGCAAGGGGGATCAGACAGTGTCTTATCCCTAGACCCTTTGAATATGTCCTATAGTACCCTAGTGGGCTTAGGCACATCTGTTCCTATGTGGAACCAAGAGTTGAAAGTGGAAAGTAAGCAGAATTCTGATTCTGACTGGTTGGGAGGAATTGATTGATGTCCCTATAATAAAACAGAGTCCAGTCACTAAGGTGGTGGTCGATCCAAAAGCAGGCATGTAAGCAAGAGTCTGTGTAGATGTTCATAGCACAGAGGGGCTGCAATTGGTGGACACACCTAGCCAGCAAAGGGATTCCCGTAAGCAGGGAAGTTCAGATTTCAACCTTATAAGAGAACGATGGGGAAGAGGGGTAAGGACCGAATCCTGCTGATGGGAAGAATGAGTTAACTCTAAAAAGAGAAATAAAATTGTGAGGTATGCACAATGATGGGAATCTGAAAGCTACTGTCTGGATTGATACAAACTACCTGGCTGACAAGGGAGAGGGAAGATCTGCCCATAGCTATTAGCATATGACCAAGATACTTACAAACACTGTCTATTACAACTATGGTCACTCAATTAGGGTGAACGGCAAAGAATGGGGCAAACAATCACCATAAAGCTGGTGGATATTCCAATACTTAGATTTACCAAGCCAGCATAAAACAGCTTCTTTATTACCTTACTGGTTACTCAGAAGGCCAAACAACACAGTTTCCTTAAAGTGTTCCAGCCTCAGGCCTCCATCCAGGTACCCACGTTAAATATGATGACAATTTCTGTAAATCTGATTTCATCATATAAAAGGTTCTACCAATCCCAAAGGATCGGACACATTACCTCCCAGGTTAATGAATGTTTCAGATCCTACCCAAATACATGCTACAGCCAATTCTTATTAACTAAACTAAAATTTATTAAAAAAAACAAAAGAGAGAGAGAGTATGGTTAAAAGATCAATATACATACAGACAGAGTTCAATTCATTGAGGTTCAGATTCATAGCAGAGATGGTGAGCTTTGTAGTTGCAAAGAATTCTTTCAGAAATAGTTCATAGGTTACAGTTTAATGTCCAAATCTCATATTCAGGGAGTACCGGCATAACTGGGACCTCAGTCTTGCGACTCAAACTTCCCCTGATGAAGCCTAAGTAGATCTGAGATGACAGAATCAGGACCCAAGGATCTTTTCTACAATTTCATGTCTTTTGACAAGTTGGAGTTCCTCAGGGAACAAACTGTAATAGGATGACTTTGTAGGAGGTCCATCACCGGTACTTAGCTATAGGAATTAACATAAGGCCATTTGCTTGTTCCTCCACCATTCACAGTACATTTCAAAGAGAGATGAATACTGAGATATCCCGTGTTTACAATTCATTTAAATGATAGGATGTTCTTTTGACCTTTGAATTATCCGAATACAGCATAGACAGGGACTGTTGATTACACTGTCGACCCTACTCAAACATATGTAAATACACAAAAACAAAAACATTATCTCCCCACATGTCTTTTGAGGGTTATTTATTTTGCAGGATGTTTAACCTTTTCTAGCCATGCATCACATCTGCCCATAGCTATTAGCATAGAGGATATACCTGGCCAGCCAAGGGATTCGGTGAAACAAAAGGCATCGTATGACCAAGATGCTTACAAACACTGACTACTCACTTGAAACAAATTTGGTGTTACCGTTAAAGTTAAGCTTTCTGATGCATTTGATTTTGATGTCAACTCGTGTATGAAGATACAATGTGTATGACCTTGATGAAAAGCCTTTAAACATATTGGGAATGGTACCTGAAAACACACACAGTTTCAAAGGCCCGTATGGTCATGCTGTATCTTTGAATGAAAACCCACTATATGCTAGAAAGCCTTATAATAGTGAAAAGTTACAGCTGATACTTGTAAGCAATTTTAGAACTTTTCACAGCAGGAAAGCCGTTACAAACCTAATTTGCTGATGAAAAGGGAAACTGAGGCCCACTACCACATTGCTGTCTAAATGCCAAGGTAATTCCACCTTGAGACCATTCACGTCTATATTAGAACAACATCAGATGAGAAAAATGTTCAGAAAATGAAAGAAGCTTTATATAAAGAGCCTGATTTAGTCACACATGATTTTGATAAACCATTTCTGTTATACAGTGATACGTCTAATATTGGGTTAGAAGCTGTAGTAATACAAAACTAAGAATGGGAAATTCCTATGATGCATTCAGCAGCATCTAGGGACACCACTTTCTGCATCAATTTTGCGTAGGGGGTATGATGCTGAATGGAATATGGGAGACACTTTATGATATTGTTGATACCAATATTATAAAATTGCAAGGAATCTTACCAGATATGCCATGTAAGCTATCTGTGAAAAAATGTTACAATTTGCCAAATATGATAATCTTATTTATATGTTTGTATCACCTTTGTATTGTGAGTTATAGATATGTATAGTATATTTGTATTTCCAAACTTGAGCTGTGTTTCTGGGTGAAACTGCCAGACAGATTGGCATCAGCACTGCCTAGCCTGTTCGATGGCCCAGCAAGGGTCATCAGCGGTACAATGAACCCATGGAAAGGAGCCAGAGGATACACCTTATGAGTCAGCGAGCCATGTAGGGGCAGGCTGGTGGACAGAACTCTAAGGCTTTTCCATGCAATGTGCTGTGAAGCTTGTGTTTGGGACACAGGAAGTACAAGCCACATGGCAAAAGGAACAGTAACAAGTCACCGGGACCAGATGGCATTCACCCAAGAGTTCTGAAAGAACTCAAATATGAAGTTGTGGAACTATTAACTAGGGTTTGTAACCTGTCCTTTAAATCGGCTTCTGTACCCAACAACTGGAAGATAGCTAATGTAACGCCAATATTTAAAAAAGGCTCTAGAGGTGATCCCAGCAATTACAGACCGGTAAGTCTAACGTCAGTACCGGGCAAATTAGTTGAAACAATAGTAAAGAATAAAATTGTCAGACACATAGAAGAACATAAATTGTTGGGCAAAAGTCAACATGGTTTCTATAAAGGGAAATCGTGTCTTACTAATCTATTAGAGTTCTTTGAAGGGGTCAACAAACATGTGGACAAGGGGGATCCAGTGGACATAGTGTACTTAGATTTCCAGAAAGCCTTTGACAAGGTCCCTCACCAAAGACTCTTACGTAAATTAAGTTGTCATGGGATAAGAGGGATGGTCCTTTCATGGATTGAGAACTGGTTAAAAGACAGGAAACAAAGGGTAGGAATAAATGGTAAATTCTCAGAATGGAGAGGGGTAACAAGTGGTGTCCCCCAAGGGTCAGTCCTAGGACCAATCCTATTCAACTTATTCATAAATGATCTGGAGAAAGGGGTAAAAAGTGAGGTGGCAAATGTAGTAAGATGAGGCCCTGAAACATAAACTCTTGCATCAAAGGCCCAGTCTGAGGCCTGAAGCCTGAACCAAAGTACTTCCAGGCATTGCTAAGCAAAAGCGGGGCTGTGAGCCAGAGGCAGGCGCCACTCAAAGAAGGTGGCGAGAAGAGGGTTGCTAGAAGCAGGTGCATCCACACATAAGTCCTAATAAGAGGAACTTGTGCCAAGATGACATCAGAAGACTCCACAGAGATAACAAGGAACAGGCAGGTGCATCTTAAAGACAGGGTCAAAAGGACAGCATGATGGATAGATCTGTTTGAAACAACATGATCAAAGGAGGAGACAGCACCCTAATGAGCCAAGGGGCTGTACTTCAATACGTCAGTAAGGATGAGTAATCTGTCCTGTAACTGTATAAAAGTAGGTCCCGGAGTGCACATCTTTGTCCGGCCTAAAGGGCAGTGGAAAGTCCTGCCACTGACTGAGCCGGTCCATTGCCAGGGGGCACAAATTCGTAGTATGTCTTGTAAAGTCTACGGGAAACTATTACTGTGCTTCGTTTGACAATAAACCTGGCTCGGGTTCCTTCGTACCTTACTAGAGTCTGTGGTCTTTGGGGGTTCTCTCGGGGTTTGCTGTGTCAGCTATCTGTGCAGAGCTGGGGCAGCACACAGAGGGAACACGCATGCAGCCGACTGTTATCATCATCAAACAAGAGCAGAGCACCACACTGGTAGCTACTGACAACAGCAACGTTTGCAGATGATACTAAACTGCTCAAGATAATTAAGACCAAAGCAGACTGTGAAGAACTTCAAAAAGATCTCACAAAACTAAGTGATCGGGCAACAAAATGGCAAATGAAATTTAATGTGGATAAATGTAAAGTAATGCACATTGGAAGAAATAACCCCAACTATACATACAATATGATGGGGGCTAATTTAGCTACAACGAATCAGGAAAAAGATCTTGGAGTCATCGTGGATAGTTCTCTGAAGACGTCCATGCAGTGTGCAGCGGCGGTCAAAAAAGCAAACAAGATGTCAGGAATCATTAAAAAGGGGATAGAAAATAAGATGGAGAGTATCTTATTGCCCTTATATAAATCCATGGTACGCCCACATCTTGAATATTGTGTGCAGATGTGGTCTCCTCATCTCAAAAAAGATATACTGGCATTAGAAAAGGTTCAGAGAAGGGCAACTAAAATGATTAGGGGTTTGGAACGGGTCCCATATGAGGAGAGATTAAAGAGGCTAGGACTTTTCATCTTGGAAAAGAGGAGACTAAGGGGGGATATGATAGAGGTATATAAAATCATGAGTGATGTAGAGAAAGTAAATAAGGAAAAGTTATTTACTTGTTCCCATAATATAAGAACTAGGGGCCACCAAATGAAATTAATGGGCAGCAGGTTTAAAACAAATAACAGGAAGTTCTTCTTCACACAGCGCACAGTCAACTTGTGGAACTCCTTGCCTGAGGAGGTTGTGAAGGCTAGGACTATAACAGTGTTTAAAAGAGAACTGGATAAATTCATGGAGGTTAAGTCCGTAAATGGATATTAGCCAGGATGGGTAAGGAAGGGTGTTCCTAGACTCTGTTTGTCAGAGGGTGGAGATGGATGGCAGGAGAGAGATCATTTGATCATTGCCTGTTGGGTTCACTCCCTCTGGGGCACCTGGCATTGGCCACTGTTGGTAGACAGGATACTGTGCTAGATGGACCTTTGGTCTGACCCAGTACGGCCATTCTTATGTTCTTATGTTAATATAAAGGGCAGCTGCATCGTTTCCATTTTGTCTTCAATCTTGCTTCCTACCTCTGGAACTTCTCTACAAACTGAAGCATTGAACACAGGACTGAATGACCCATCCAAGCTGTGGATGTCTTCCAGAGGGACTTTCAAGCCAGCAACTCACCAATACTGCTAAGAACCCGATACATGGACTCTAAAGTCATTGTACGTATCTGAGTGCTTTAACCATTTAACAACTCTCTTTTTGTTTCTTTTATAATAAACCTTTAGTTTTCGTTACTAAAGGACTGGCTGGCACCGTGGTATTTTGGGTAAGGTCCAACCCTTTTGGGGTTCAGAAGAACATTTTGTATAGTGAGAAAAGTTTTGAAATAACTTATCACTGTGCTGGACCTAGGTGCTGATTGGGAGTCAGAGAACTGGAATGCAATAAAGGGGGCTGGGATCAGAAGCACAGTTTGTGACTGGTTGGTGGTCATTCAATGTGTAGATATTGTAATGTTGTTTTATACATATGTATAAGGGGTCGACGTGCACTGTGCTGTGCAACATTGTATCTGCTATGTGGTTTGTGTAGTCTATTGCGTCACCTTACTATATGATTTCTAAATGCACATAGCACTGTACTATGTGCTATGTGTTATGTATCACAGTGCGTTCTTTCTTAAAACTATTAAATGTATGGTAACTGAATATTTCCTTTAAATAAATGTTACTTTGTTTTCGAAGAATTACTGCTTGAACATCAATCCTTTGAGTGGAAGGCTATATCCATGTCCTCACATGGGTTAACAGAACTAGTCTTTTCTGGGGAGTCCTCTGAGGGTCAGAGACAAAGTCCCTGGTAAATCCCAGGCAATTCCTCTAAGGCGGGCCACCTCCTGCTATGCATTGAGACGGGCCAAACTGACAAATGGTTTACAGTCATAGGCAAGCCATTATTGGGGTGCCTTGGGTCCAAATTTTGGGATAACAACAGAGAGGTATAAGATACATCCAGTTTCATATAACTAGAAATTCCAGAGCAGGTTAAATGGGATGACTCAGAATCAGGACAAGAGATTCTCCCATTGCATCCTCCTCTGATCCACTCAAATCTGCTTCACTATTTAGCCTTATTATTTACAAAAGTTCTAGCATCATAGTAATGGGGGGAAAAAACAAAAACCCAGCCAACCTTCCCATCTGCAAACAATCCCATCTCAGTAGGAAAAATCCTACAACAGGTTGGTGGTGACTGAACGTCTAACATAGTGAATGCCAGTGAAAATGAGGTAGGATCCGAGTCTAAAATAGGGAAAGAATGAGTCAAAAATTACTTAGACAAGTTAGATGTCTTCAAATCACCAGGGCCTGATTAAATGCATCCTAGAATACTCAAGGAACTGACTGAGGAGATATCTCAGCCATTAGCAATTATCTTTGAAAAGTCATGGAAGACGGGAGACATTCCAGAAAACTGGAAAAGGGCAAATCTAGTGCCCATCTATGAAAAGGGAAATAAGGACAACCCGGGGAATTACAGACCAGTCAGCTTAACTTCTGTACCTGGAAAGATAATGGAGCAAACCTAGGGAGGTTGTGGAATCTCCATCATTGAGGATTTTTAAGAGCAGGTTGGACAAATACCAGGGATGGTCTAGATAATACTTAGTCCTGCCTTGAGTGCAGGGGTCTGGACTAGATGACCTCTCGAGGTCCCTTCCAGTTCTATGATTCTAACAGGCTCTGCCAACAGTTGGAAACTGGGATTTAAACTCCAAATGATCTCACTGTGTTTGAGATCCATTCATATTCCCCTTCCAGGTCTGTGACACTTTCATCTCAGGCCCTAAATTACTGTTTTGGGATCAAAGAAAACAAAGTGTGATCCCCAAGCAGAGGGCTGAGAACTCTGAATCATATGACACATTAAGTAGCAGAGGTGTAGAAGATAAATTCTACATGGCTCTAACAAAGGAAATGTTGCTGGGCTAATTCGGAAGGTCGGACTCCCTCTAACTCACCACTTCTTCAGGTATCACAGAGGTTGAAAAAACACTTTTCCCCCTCATCCCTGCTCGTCTTTGTTATATTTAAATATATTTAAAATGAGAAAAATGGAAAAAAACCAACTGCTTTTCAGCACAAACAGTGCAACGTGAGAACAACTGGGAATGAGACAATTTGTCCCTAGTGGGGAACCCGGTGACTAACAATTGCTTTGCAGTGGGAGGAAAAGTATAAACATGATGTTCTTAATTTGGTTAGACTAGGAGAAGTGATGGAGGTTGTGTCAGATGGTGAGGAAATTTGCTACATTACCCTGACCGCTGTACATGGGCTATTTTCTTTACTGAAAAAATAGTTGTGGTTTTACATCAGGATCACTAACTTAATCTAGCTAACTCCATGGAAAACCTACTGGAGTCAAGGCGCAGGTAGATTTAACCTCCACGTACCTGGTAGAGGTCACTCCTGGTTCCCCCACCTGGGGCTGATGGACATTCATGTTGGAGGGACACACTTCCATGACACAGGACAAAGGAGTTGATGAAAAATACTGTGGGATTCACCAGGCCAGATTTCCAATTAGGCACAGTAGGAGTATGCCATGGGGCACCAGCATTCTAGGGGCGTCTTACCTCTCTAAAACGGTGTGCAACATGAAGGTCAACTGTAGGCAGGGTGGGTGCTGAAGATGCTGAGCCTAGGAGTGTGTAAGGTGTAAATCCAGCCCTGGAATTCACTCCAAGAAAGGGTGAGCTGCAAAAGGGAAAAGCAGACAACTCAGCTGGGGGAGCTGAGATACCACGATGTCACAAATGCTGCCTTAAAACTCACTATGTGGGAATTAGCAAAAGGAAAACAAAAATCTTTCCTCAGCCATAGACAAGGATTTTAAGGTGTTTATCTCCCTTGCAGCTTCTCTGATGATAAAAAAGGGCTGAGTTCTGATAGAATTTCCCACACTGTATAGATGCTCTGATGTGTAATAAGGTTCGAGCTCCGAGCAAAGGTTTTCCTGCACTCACAGAATCCATATGGTCACTCTTGAGTGTGGCTTCTCCGATGTCTACTAAGGTGTGAGTTCCGAGCGAAGGTTTTCCCGCACTCACAGCATTCATAGGGTTTCTCCCCTGTGTGGATCCTCCTGTGTGTAATAAGGTTTGAGCTCCAAGCAAAGGTTTTCCCGCACTCACAGCATTCATAGGGTTTCTCCCCTGTGTGGATCCTCTGATGTTCAGTAAGGGTTGAGCACTGAGGGAAGGTTTTCCCGCACTCACAGCATTCATAGGGTTTCTCCCCTGTGTGGATTCTCTGATGTCTTATAAGGTCTGCGGACAGAGTGAAGGTTTTCCCGCACTCACAGCATTCATAGGGTTTCTCCCCTCTGTGGATCCTCTGATGTGTAACAAGGGTGGAGCGCCAAGCAAAGGTTTTCCCACACTCACAGCATTCATAGGGTTTCTCCCCTGTGTGGATCCTCTGATGTTCAATAAGGGTTGAGGGCTTAGTGAAGGTTTTCTGGCACTCACAGCATTCATACGGTTTCTCCCCTGTGTGGATTCTCTGATGTTTAATAAGGGTTGAGCTATTAGTGAAGGTTTTCCCACATTCACAGCAGGGTTTCTCCTGTGTGTGGATCCTCTGATGTCTAGTAAGGTTTGAGTTCCAAGCAAAGGTTTTCCCGCACTCACAGCATACGTAGGGTTTCTCCCCTGAGTGGCTCCTCTGATGTGTAATAAGGTTTGAGCTTTGAGCGAAGGTTTTCCCGCACTGACAGCATTTATAAGGTTTCTCCCCTGTGTGGATTCTCTGATGGTTAATAAAGACAGAGCTCCGAGTGAAGGTTTTCCCACACTCACAGCATTTGTAGGGTTTCTCCCCTCTGTGGCTCCTCTGATGTTTAATAAAGTGTGAACTTTGAGTGAAGGTTTTACCGCACTCACAGCATTCATAGGAGCTCTCTCCTGCATGGAGTCTCAGATGTCTAATAAGGCTTGAGCGCCTACTGAGCTTTTTCCCACACTCAACGCATGTGTTATTTTTCTCTCCCATCAGGATTTTCTGCTGGGCCGTGGTTTCCTTGAGGCCTTTGTGAGTTCCCTGATAATTAACAGATTTACCAACTTTCTGCCTTGGCTGGTTTCCCTGCCACTTCTCTGGCATGTACTGACTCTCACAGGCTTTTCCCTGCTCATAGCTCCTGGACACACTCCCCTTGCATCTTTGCAATAACACCCCATGTGATTCCACTTGCTCATCATCTTCCTGCTGAGGATTCTGCTCCATGGTCTCACTCACCATCCCATTACCTGCTGGGACAGAGAAAGAAAAACTGCAGAAACAGGAATGGAAAAGGGGAGAACAAACCAAGAGAACAGCTGGAGAAGGAAAAAAAATTAGGGACTGAATTTCCCCAAACTCTTCCCCAAAGGGGCGAGAGGAGGTGATTAATTCTGCATCCAGATCTCATCCAAACACTTAGGGGGAAGGGAGCTACTGCCAGGAGTTAGGATGGGTAGGAAGCCATGAAAAGTATCTGCCCTGAGGATATGACACCTACTGGGGGCAATCTTGAACTCAGAGAGCTCACAAGGTCTTTGTTGGTAATCCCAGCAGTTTTCTTCAGACAATGACAGATTCTGAGTTGGTTTAATGATCCCTCACCTGTGCAGCTGCCTCTCAGGATCTCTCTTTCCTCTGAGCCCTGGAGATCTGGAGCCCACGGCTCTTCCCCTCGTTCCAGCTGGGAGATTACATCAGGTTTGGAGACTAGAAACCCTGCTCAGGGGAAAGAAGACCAGTGAGATCAGGTGAATTTATGGGACATTTGTCACACACACAAAAAGTTCTTTTAACTCCAGCCCATTTTAAAGCAGTAGAATCCTGGGGCCAGCTCTCCAGGTTCTCAAAGGTGCAGGATACTCTTCTCATGAGGGATTTAACTGTGCCCACATCTACTAGGAACACACACAGCCAGACACTGATGATCCAAGGGGCTCCTAAAACCCAGAGCAGGCAATTCCATGTCCCAGCAAGCGAAGACTCCAGCCAGACGGGAAGTCCACCTGGAACTGCTTCTTACTGACAGAGAGAGGGCCAGAGACACTGCAGGAGAGGGAAAGGCATGAGGCCTGACAGCTGAGGGGGGACACTCAGAGACGAGGAAGGGCACAGAAAGGCAGCTAGCCCTGATAATCACTATGACCCCCACAATCCTTCCTCTAACTGCTCTCACCCTTCCCCTGGGACCTGAGGAGCAACCACTCCTTGTGTTCTCTCCTTCCGTCCCATTGCCCACAACCCTCCTCGCTACTATCCTTCCAAATTCTCTGATATAGTACCTAGCTATAAAAAGGGAATAAGGACAGCCCAGGGAATTATAGACCAGTCAGTTTAATTTTGGTAACCGGAAAGAAAATGGACCAAATAATTAAACAATCAGTTTCTAAGCATCTTGAAGAAAATAAGGTGAGAAGTAACTGTCAACATGGATTTGTCAAGAAGAAATCACATCAAACCAACCTAATATCCTTCTTTGACACGATAACAAGTAGAGCCCTGCGTGGATACAAAAAGGTGTATCCGCATGTGATCCTGCGGATCAGTTATTCACAGATACAAAGCGGATACCCGTGGCTTTGCAGGGCTCTAGTAACAAGCCTTTTGGATGTGGGGGACCAGTAGATGTGATATAACTTGACTTCTGATACTGTCTCACGTGACCTTCTCCTAAGCAAACTAGGGAAATATAGACTAGACAAACCTACAATAAGATGGGTGCACAACTGGTTGGAAAACCATAGTCAGCGAGTAGATGTCAATGGTTCACAGCCAAGGTGGAAGGGCATATTGAGTGAGGTCCCTCAGATCTCTCCTGGGTCCAGTTCTATTCAGACGTTTTAATCCGGCCCTCGAGCTCCCACTTCGGTGCTCCTGCCGGGGAGCTGGGTCGGGGGCCGCTCCACGCAGCTCCCAGCAGCAGCAGCATGGTCCCCTCTGGCGCTCTAGCCGGGGAGCAGGGTCTGTGATGGGTTGCGTCACAGAAACTCCCTCAAGACTGTCACTAGATGTGCTGGGATACCACTGAGAGCAAACACCCCTGCCAGAGGCTTCCCTCCACTCCCGTCTTGCTGAGTTAGACACTCCAGTCAGCTACAGCACAGACCAAACGGTTGGGCCACGCCCCCCTGCAGTGCACAAAAACTAAGATTCACTTAGCCCAGGGGTTTCTCAGTTAACAGGGACTTTCCCAGCACCCAGTATTCAGTCTTTCTGGGAGCCTAAACCCCAAATACATCCGTTTTACTCTGTATAAAGCTTATACAGGGTAAACTCATAAATTGTCCGCCCTCTATAACACTGATAGAGAGATATGCACAGCTGTTTGCTCCCCCCCCCCATGTATTAATTACTTACTCTGGGTTAATTAATAAGCAAAAGTGATTTTATTAAGTAGAAAGAGTAGGATTTAAGTGGTTCCAAGTAATAACAGACAGAACAAAGTAAGTTACCAAGCAAAATAAAACAAAACACGCAAGTCTAAGCCTAATACAGTAGAAAACTGAGTACATGTAAATCTCACCCTCAGAGATGTCCCAATAAGCTCCTTTCACAGACTAGACTCCTTCCTAGTCTGGGCCCAATCCTTTTCAGACCAGTGCTGTAGTTTATGGCCTGGGTCCAGCAATCACTCACACCCCCGTAGTTACTGTCCTTTGTTCCAGTTTCTTTCAGGCATCTCTTTGGGGGTGGAGAGTTCGTCTCCTGAGCCAGCTGAAGACAAAATGGAGAGGCTTCCAGGGCCTTTTATATTCTCTCTCGTGGGCAGAAACCCCTTTGTTCTTCTGTGCAAAATCACAGCAACAAGATGGAGTTTGTAGCCACCTGGGCAAGTCTCATGTCCATGAATGATTCAGCTTTTTGCAGGCCGACGCCATTCTTTACATGCTAGTTTGAACATTCCCAGGAAAGCTCAGATGTGGATTGGCGTCTCCCAAAGTCCATTGTCAGTTAAGTGTTTCTTGATTGGGCACTTAGTCAGAATAGTCCTTTCTTACGAAGCTGACCAAATGCTTCACTGATGCTACTTAGAATCAAATACACTGAGATACAAGTACATAGCCAATATTCATAACTTCAAATACAAAAATGATACACACATACAGACAACATAATCATAACCAGCAAATTACAACCTTTCCATAGACACCTTACTTGACTTCCTTTGTACAAGATTTGGTGCAACTACTTGGTTGCCACAATGATCTATACGGTCACAGTTCATGTCAATAACGTCACACCCTCCTCCTGAACTTACTGCCAGATACTTGGACACTGTCCATGGCAGAGGCAGTATTTGTAAAATCCCTGTTTGTCTCTGGTTACACATCTTCCCAGTACTTTTAAACCCTATGATGTCATTCATGGGTGTTCTAGCAAGGTTTGGGGTTCCTGGTCCCTGGATGCCTGAAAACATGTTGGGGTGTAGTATTGCTAACAGAATGCAGACAGCAATATCTGTTAAAGTGTAGGTGTCTTGGCATTTAGCCAGCAATGCCATGAGGTGGTGTGGCTCAGTTTACCCTTCCCCACAGCAGCACAGGCCTGTTATGCTTTTGCTGCTGTGCCAAGCTTCCAGCCTTTTTACAGGTATAAGCTGAAAAGCAACATTCTTGTGGGACAGTTTTGTCACCATCCCTAGCATGTACAAAAGTTTTTTCCACAAATCAGATATGTCACACATCTTTAAAGGATTTACTATTAGTATTAACTCCTTTGTCTTGACCCCTAAATGAAGTAGCAAAAGATACAAGATTAACAACAAATCTACGACGGACAGGCTCTGTTCACACAATTTAGCTTGTTTAGTGTCTATTGCATTTCCCAGTTCCTTTGTGTACCATGGTAGGGGTTTAGACACAGAGTCTCCTGTCTCTTTGGAGGAGGCTCTCAATTCAGGCATGTGTTTGAGGATTTGGCAAGGAAAGGGTGCACTGCAACTATGCCTGCCCTCGGCTCCTCCCTCTGGAATTTCTTTGGGTTTGACCCCACCCCCTTGTGAAGCTTCCCAAATGCAAAGTTGTTCTTCCCCCAGTTTTGAAGTGTTATCTCTCACAATGGTAGCATGAACAACATTCTTTAATGGAGTGCTTTGGATTGGTAAGATCCCCTCGGTCACCCCACTCTTTGTTCCCAACAGGTCAGCTGGGTGGACTCTCCCCTCCAGGGGATCTGACCCCCAGTCTTCCCTCAAAACCTGATTTATAGGTGAGGGGTCCGGCATTGTAGATGCAGATTCTTCACCGTCCTCCTGGGGAAAAGCCTCCCTACAAAAGGTGGGCAGACCCTGCTGTCCCCCCTCACCTTCCGTCTGGACTTCCCTCTCTGGGCTCCCCTCTGAGGCAGACACTCCTGTGTCTGCCAAAAGGGAAGGTGACGCTGGTCCAGCTGTGTGCTCACAGCTACCAGCTATGATAGACCCTTCACTGGCCAGCAAAATCCCCCCCCCCCCCCCCCCCCCCCCCCCCCCCCCCCCCCCCCCCCCCC
>QXTE01000430.1:22373-210690 GCA_003942145.1 Platysternon megacephalum
GGTCACCGTCCTGCAGCAAAAAAACTTCAGGACCAGACTCCAAAGAGAAACTGCTGAGCTTCAGTTCATCTGCAAATTTGACACCATCAGCTCAGGATTAAACAAAGACTATGAATGGCTTGCCAACTACAGAACCAGTTTCTCCTCCCTTGGTTTTCACACCTCTACTGCTAGAACAGGGCCTCACCCTCCCTGATTGAACTAAACTCGTTATCTCTAGCTTGCTTCTTGCTTGCATATATATACCTGCCCCTGGAGATTTCCACTACTTGCATCCGAAGAAGTGGGTATTCACCCACGAAAGCTCATGCTGCAAAACCTCTGTTAGTCTATAAGGTGCCACAGGATTCTTTGCTGCTTTTACAGATCCAGACTAACACGGCTACCCCTCTGATATTTATTCCTCAGGTGCTCAGTGGATTTACAATGATAGCACCTTTTGGGCTCCTCTGCATGTACAGGAGATTTGGGACGAGTAACAGGGGAATGGGGAGGTGATTGCCCAGCCTCCTTTTTCCCGGGGTAAAACAGTGATTCTGCTTTCTGCCAACCCTGTACCCATCTGCCACTGGTTTATGTTTAATTGCAGCTTGTGAATGCTCATAAGAGTCTGCAAACTCAGCTAATTCCCCCATGGCATTCACCTTTTTGTCCCACAAATACTGTTTTACATCATCGCTGCACATATTCAGGAATTGTTCCTGAGTAACCAAATCACACATTTCTTCCAAGCTTGTAATGCCGTTTCCCCTCACCCACTTGTCGAACAAATCTCTCATTTCATTTACATAGGCCACATTACTCAATCCAGATCCCCTCTTAAGACTCCTGAATTTAACCTTGTAGGTTTCAGGTGTAATCTGAAACTGTTTCAAAACCAGTTCCTTAAATTTACCATAGTTTGAAGCATCATCAAGTGGCATCTTATTGAATATGTCCAGAGCTCTCCCAGTCAATTTTGCTACCAATGTGGTCATCTTTTGATCTTCAGGAATTGCATGGAGGGTCTCAAAGGTGATGAAATATTCAGCAATATCACTGGATTCATCATACTGTGGGCATAATCCTTCCCATTTATGGATTTTTGGGGAAGTGGTTTTGGCTGCTGGAGGGTTTTGTCTCTTCCACTCCATTACAGTCAGTTCATGCTTCTGGGTCTCAATCTGGGCTTGTATTGCTCTGTCTTTTAACTCCAGGGCTAGCTACCTCTCTCTTTCCTTCTCCTCCTGAGCATGTTGCCTCTCCCTTTCCTTCTCCTCCTGGGCAGCTTTCTGTGCCTCAATTTGTCTTTTAATTCCATGGCTCTTTTGTGAACAGTTTCCTCCCTGGCTGCTTCTGCCTCCATAGCCCTTCTGTGTGCAGCCTCCTCCCTGGCTGCTTCTGTTTCTTTGAGCCTCATTTGAAACTTGTGGTCCTTTGCCTTCTCTTCTGCTTCCAGTCTGGCCAGCTCTAGTTTGGTGGCTGCCTCACTGGTAGTCATTTTCCTGCTTTCTTGTGCTTATTTCCCTCACCCAAAATAAACAAACAGAAAATAACAAACCAGTAACCACTTTGTCTGTTCTCCAGCCACCACACCCAAAACTCACTTAAAATCACTACCAGGGTCTCAAAGCAATCAGCTGTGAACAGATCCTGCTCGACTATGCCACTGTGACGGGTTGGGTCACAGAAACTCCCTCAAGACTGTCACTAGATGTGCTGGGATACCACTGAGAGCAAATCCCCCTGCCAGAGAAGGCTTCCCTCCACTCCCATCTTGCTGAGTTACACATTCCAGTCAGCTACAGCACAGACCAAGAGGTTGGGCCACGCCCCCCTGCAGTGCACAGAAACTAAGATTCACTTAGCTAGGGGGCGGGGGACTTTCCCAGCACCAAGTATTCAGTCTTTCTGGGAGCCCAAATGAATCCGTTTTACTCTGTATAAAGCTTATACAGGGTAAACTCATAAATTGTCCGCCCTCTATAACACTGATAGATATGCACAGCTGTTTGCTCCCCCAGGTATTAATTACTGGGTTAATTAATAAGCAAAAGTGATTTTATTAAGTAGAAAGAGTAGGATTTAAGTAGTTCCAAGTAATAACAGACAGAACAAAGTAAGTTACCAAGCAAAATAAAACAAAACACGCAAGTCTAAGCCTAATACATCAAGAAACTGAGTACATGTAAATCTCACCCTCAGAGATGTCCCAATAAGCTCCTTTCACAGACTAGACTCCTTCCTAGTCTGGGCCCAATCCTTTTCAGACCAACGCTGTAGTTTATGGCCTGGGTCCAGCAATCACTCACACCCCCGTAGTTACTGTTCTTTGTTCCAGTTTCTTTCAGACATCTCTTTGGGATGGAGAGTTCGTCTCCTGAGCCAGCTGAAGACAAAATGGAGAGGCTTCCAGGGCCTTTTATATTCTCTCTCTTGTGGGCAGAAACCCCTTTGTTCTTCTGTGCAAAATCACAGCAACAAGATGGAGTTTGTAGCCACCTGGGCAAGTCTCATGTCCATGAATGAT
This sequence comes from Platysternon megacephalum, assembly GCA_003942145.1. Lineage (NCBI taxonomy): Eukaryota > Metazoa > Chordata > Testudines > Platysternidae > Platysternon > Platysternon megacephalum. The sequence goes on from QXTE01000430.1 coordinate 24,883, forward strand.
TCAGCTTTTTGCAGGCCGACGCCATTCTTTACATGCTAATTTGAACATTCCCAGAAAAGCTCAGATGTGGATTGGCGTCTCCCAAAGTCCATTGTCAGTTAAGTGTTTCTTGATTGGGCACTTAGTCAGAATAGTCATTTCTCAAGGAGCTGACCAAATGCTTCACTGATGCTACTTAGAATCAAACACACTGAGATACAAGTACATAGCCAATATTCATAACTACATATACAAAAATGATACAGGTCTGTCTCATCTTACGCTGGGGTTACGTTCCGCGGTCAGCGGGTAAAGCGAAAACCACGTATAGTCAAAATTACATTGAGTGTAATGGCGGGCGGAATCGCCTGCACTACAGAAACAGTATTTAAATTGTTATTTTTCTCTTTTTTTTGTTTGTTTTTTTCTTGTTTTTGCCGACTGCATAAAGCTGAAATCGCACGTTAAATGCGCCTAAGATGCGACAGACCTGTACACACATACAGACAGCATAATCATAACCAGCAAATTACAACCTTTCCATAGACACCTTACTTGACCTCCTTTGTACAAGATTTGGTGCAACTATAGGACCTTGGTTGCCACAATGATCTATACGGTCACAGTTCATGTCAATAACGTCAGAGGGTTGGGGGCTGCTCCACGTGGCTCCTGGAAGCAGCAGCATGGCCCCCTCCGGCGCTCCAGCTGGGAAGCAGGGTCGGGGGCCGTGCCACGCGGCTCCCAGAAGCAGTGGCGTGGCCCTCACTCCGGCTCCTATGTGTAGGGGCAGCCAGGGGCCTCCACTCTGCACGCTGCCCCCGCAGCTCCCATTGGCCAGGAACCGCAGAGGTAAGCGCCGCCTGGAGCCTGCACCCCTGAGCCTCTCCCCATGCACCAATCCCCTGCCTCAGCCCTGATCCCCCTCCTGCCCTCTGAATCCCTCAATCCCAGCCCAGAGCACCCTCCTACACCCCAAACCCCTCATCTGCAGCCCCACCCCAGAGCCTGCAGCCCCACCCCAGAGCCTGCACCCCTTCCCGCACCCCAACCTCCTGCCCCAGCCCTAATCCCCCTCCCGCCCTCCGAACCCCTTGATCCCAGCCCGGAGCACCCTCCTACACCCCAAACTCTTCATCCCCAGCTCCACACCAGAGCCCGCACCCCTAGCCGGAGCCCTCACTCCACCCTCCGCCCCCCACTCTTCCGCCCCAGCCTGGAGCCCCCTCCCGCACCCTGAACTCCTCATTTCTGGCCCACAGCCCCCAACCAGAGCCCTCACCTCCTCCCATATCCCAACCCCAATTTTGTGAGCATTCATGGCCCGCCATGCAATTTCTATTCCCAGATGTGGCCCTCTGGCCAAAAAGTTTGCCCACCCCGGCATAGGGAGTACACTTATAAAGTTTGCAGACAACACCAAGATGGGAGGGGCTGTAAGCGCTTTGAAGGACAGCATTAGAATTCAAAATGAACCTTTCAAACTCGAAAAACAGTCTGAAATAAATAGCATGAAATGCAATAAGGACAAATGCAAAGTACTACACGTAGGAAGGAATAATCAGTTTCACAAATACAAAATAGGAAAGGACTGCCTAAGGAGGAGTACTGCTGAAAAGGATCTGGGGGTTGGAGTGGATCATAAACTAAATAGGACTCAACAATTTAATACTGTTGCAAAAAACGCGAACATCATTCTGGCATGTATAAGCAGGAGTGCTGTAAGCAAGATGCAAGAAGTCATTCTTTCACTCTACTCAGCACTGATAAGGCCTCAACTGGAATATTGCATCCTGTTCTGGGCACCAAACTTTGGGAAAGATGTGGACATATTGGAGAATGTCCAGAGGAGAGCAAATAAAAAATTATTAAAGGTCCAGAAAACATGACCACTGAGGAAAGATGGAGAAAATTTGTTTCTCAATCAGATTTGTTTAGTCTGGACAAGAGAAAACTGAGGGGGGACATAAGTCAGCAAGTACATAAAAGGTTGTTAGAAAGAGGAGGGTGCTAAATTGTTATCTTTATCCACTGAGGAAAGCACAAGAGGCAATGGGCTTGAATTGCAGCAAGGAGATTTAGGTTAGACATTAGTAAAAACTTTCAAACTGTCAGGGTAGTTAAGCACTGGAACAAATTACCTAGGATGGTTGTGGAATCTCCATCATTGGAGGTTTTTACGAACAGGTTGGAAAAACACCAGTAGGAGGTGGTCTAGATAATACTTAGTACTTACTTAGGGCTGTGAAATGGTTTTATAGGGTCTTAGAAGACTCTAGCCCAGGGGTCGGCAACCTTTCAGAAGTGGTGTGCCGAGTCTTCATTTATTCACTCTGATTTAAGGTTTCGTGTGCCAGTCATACATTTTAACATTTTTAGAAGGTCTCTTTCTATAAGTCTACAATCTATAACTAAACTATTGTCGTATGTAAAGTAAATAAGGTTTTAAAAATGTTTAAGAAGCTTCATTTAAAATTAAATTAAAATGCAGAGCCCCCCGGACCAGTGGCCAGGACCCGGGCAGTGTGAGTGCCACTGAAAATCAGCTCGCGTGCCGCCTTCGGCACCCGTGCCATAGGTTGCCTACCCCTGCTCTAGCCTTTATACAGGCTCTCCTGGCTCTGCCCCCTTCAGTGTATGTCTACACTACACCAGGAGCGAGCCTTTCAGCCAGTGATGCTCGTGCTGGCACATTAACAATAGCTGTGTAGATATTGCAACTCAGGCCTGAGCTCAGGCTCCCAAGCCCACCCCGGCTTGCGAGACCGAGCTCCAGCCCAATCTGCAACATCTACACAGTTATATATAGCCCTCCAGCACAAGTCTGGGGACCCAGGCTGGGAGGATCTCTCCCAAAGGCAATGTAGACATACCCATATTGTGCTACTTCCTAGGCTTTGCTTTTTGCAAGCGTGATCCCCACGCTCCACCACTCTTAAGACAGGATGTTCTGGAGGTAACACCCCTTTGTGTCATGATGGCACTTCAGTGAGTCCCAATGATTTCAAACTCCTCATAAACACCATCTCTTTTGGGGTGCTGCAGCCAGTAGGTATTTGCAGCAACACAATAGAGCCTTTTCAGAACAAGACCACACTGCTTAGGCAACTGGAACACAGGATTTACAGATCCTTTGGTCACTCTGGGAAAGCAAAACTGAACTCTACATTCATTTTGGCAGAGTAATCTGCCTGGCTTTTCCAAAGCCTTCTCGATTTCATCTCTCTCTCTCTGTCTCCTAGTCTCAGTCCTTTTGCCCTGGATAGTAGCTCATTTCAGTGCTGAGTGTTGTACGTAGTGTCAATAAAGGTGCACAAGGGTGTGTTCTTGCCACAAGGGTTGTCAGCTGTTTGGTGACATACATGCTAGTGGTCTCCAGGCCTCAGTGAGGGGTAAGTGAAGGCAGTGACTCAGAAGGAATCCTCACTGCAAAGGTAAAGGGGTGGTGACATTATGAAAGTCAGAGATGGACTGTGTGCAGTAGGCTCAGTGTTTGAGTGCAGGCCAGGGATAGGTAGCTTCTGTTCCCAAAGTGTTCTGTAGTGGGGAGAGTAGAGTGTTAGTCTAAGTGTCATTGGCCTGTTGGGGTGTTGCTGAAACAGGGCAGAGTTCAGGCTGCATTGTGGGGTGTTGTGAACCTTAACTCTTCATTTCCCCTTCTAATAACCGAGGGGACAGGAATCCTTACCCAACGAGGTCACATTCTCATAGTTCTCCTGCATGATGTCTCTGTAGAGGGCTCTCTGAGCAGGGTCCAGCAGAGCCCACTCTTCCTTGGTGAAATACACAGCCACCTCCTCGAAGGTCACCAGCCCCTGAAAGAGAAGAGCCCCCCAGTCAGTACCTGCTGCCCAGTGACAACCCCATTGTTCACAGGGGAGGAGGGCCAATCACACGGAAGCTCTTGGAGGCAGGCAGGCAGAAGAGTCCCACCCCCACCCCATCAGAGCAGCCAGGAAGCATCAAGGTGAGGGGAAAAAGAGAGAGAGCCCCTCACCCATTCTAGCAGACAGAGATGGCAGGGGTCTTCACATTCATCACTCACCTACTAGCCAGAGGCTGTTTCAGGAGATGGAGCCCCCAGCAGGGCCCAGAGACGACTCCCGGGTGGCAATCCCAACACCCTCCCCATTGCCAGCAGCCGGATGGGAGGGGATGGGGTGTCTTCTCTAGGCTTCACTGGTGGGTGCCCCTTCATATCTTATAGCATCCTCTAGCTAGTAGGTTCAGGCTCCAGCACTTGGAGTTTCCCCAGCCCAGTCCAGGGGGGCTGTTTCCTGTTCCACGAGTTAGGGAACTTCTACAAACCCCCTGGGTCTGTTGCTATGATCCAGGCCCTACAGTAAACAAATCCCAGCAGGTTTGTCACACCCTGTCCCCCTCCCCTTCTCCACACTCTGTATTTCCTGCCCCCTTCTCCCTCCAGACCACCACCTCTTCCAGAAGTGCCCACCTCCTATGTATTTACTGCCCTTCTCCCGCCAACAGGAACCCACCAGCAACTACCTGATAATCCCTACCTGCACTGGCTCCATGGCAGCCATTTCCCTTCCCTGTCCTCCAGAAGGATGGGATGTTACACTGCAGCCTGTCAGGGCAATTGGGGACATGTCAGAACAGTAACGTCACATCACAATTCCCCCCGGCTCTTTCCCCACAGACTGATGTTCTAGACCAGGGGTCGGCAACCTTTCAGAAGTGGGGTGCCGAGTCTTCACTTATTCACTCTACTTTAAGGTTTCCCGTGCCAGTAATACATTTTAACGTTTTTAGAAGGTCTCTTTCTATAAGTCTATAATATATAACCAAACTATTGTTGTATGTATTGTAATTAAGGTTTTTAAAATGTTTACGAAGCTTCATTTAAAATTCAATTAAAATGCAGAGCCCCCCGGACTGGTGGCCAGGACCCGGGCAGCGTGAGTGCCACTGAAAATCAGCTCGCGTGCCGCCTTCGGCACGCGTGCCATAGGTTGCCTACCCCTGTTCTAGACTCTGTCACGCAAATAACACAACACAATTCAATTCAAAACAACACAATTAGTAATGGGAGGGGGGGACTTTAACTACCCAGACACCTGTTAGAAAAGGAATTCAACCAAACACAAAGTGTCCAATAAGTTCTTGGAATGTGTTGGGGACACCTGTTTGCTTCAGAAGATGGAAGTAGTAACCAGGGGGGCTGGCATTTTAGGGTTGATTCTGACTAACAGGCAGGAGTTAGTTAGGAAACTGAAGGTGGAAAGCAATATGGGCGAAAGTGTTCATGAAATGACGATTTCATGATTCTAAGAGTAGGAAGGCGTTAGAGCAGGAAAATAAGGATAATGGATTAAAATTCAAAATGATCTGGACAAACTGGAGAAATGGTCTGAAGTAAATAGGATGAAATTCAATAAGGACAAATGCAAAGTCCTCCACTTAGGAAGGAACAATCTGTTGCACACATACAAAATGGGAAATGACTGCCTAGGATGGAGTACTGCGGAAAGGGATCTGGGGGTCAGAGTGTTTATATTGTTCCAGCAGATTTTTCTTAAACAAATAGGTCCACTGTGGCTTTTCCAAATTACTGCAATTAATATAGATCCATTATATCTTTTCCACGATTTTTCAAGTCTTCTCCGCAACTCAGCTGCAATTATTTGAAGATCATCCTGCAATTCAGGTAGGGTCTTAATTAATATTAACCAAGAGGAGGAAGAAACAGAAACCACAATAGGGAAATAACAGGTTAAAAAAATATTTAGATAAATTAAATGTATTAAAGTCATAGAATCATAGAATCATAGAATCTCAGGGTTGGAAGGGACCTCAGGAGGTCATCTAGTCCAACCCCCTGCTCAAAGCAGGACCAAACCCAACTAAATCATCCCAGCCAGGGCTTTGTCAAGCCTGACCTTAAAAACCTCTAAGGAAGGAGATTCCACTACCTCCCTAGGTAACCCATTCCAGTTCTTCACCACCCTACTAGTGAAAAAGTTTTTCCTAATGTCCAACCTAAACCTCCCCCTCTGCAACTTGAGACCATTACTCCTTGTTCTGTCATCTTCTATCACTGAGAACAGTCTAGATCCATCCTCTTTGGAACCCCCTTTCAGGTAGTTGAAAGCAGCTATCAAATCGCCCCTCATTCTTCTCTTCTGCAGACTAAACAATCCCAGTTCCCTCAGCCTCTCCTCGTAAGTCATGTGCTCCAGCCCCCTAATCATTTTTGTTGCCCTCCGCTGGACTCTCTCCAATTTATCCACATCCTTCTTGTAGTGTGGGGCCCAAAACTGGACACAGTACTCCAAATGAGGCCTCACCAGTGCTGAGTAGAGGGGAATGATCACATCCCTCGATCTGCTGGAAATGCCCCTACTTATACAACCCAAAATGCCATTAGCCTTCTTGGCAACAAGGGCACACTGTTGACTCATATTCAGCTTTTCGTCCACCGTAACCCCTAGGTCCTTTTCTGCAGAACTGCTGCCCAGCCATTCGGTCCCTAGTCTATAGCAGTGCATGGGATTCTTTCGTCCTAAATGCAGGACTCTGCACTTGTCCTTGTTGAACCTCATCATATTTCTTTTGGCCCAATCCTCTAATTTGTCTAGGTCCCTCTGTATCCTATCCCTACCCTCCAGCGTATCAACCACTCCTCCCAGTTTAGTGTCATCTGCAAACTTGCTAAGGGTGCAGTCCACACCATCTTCCAGATCGTTAATGAAGATATTGAATAAAACCGGCCCCAGCACCGACCCTTGGGGCACTCCACTTGATACCGGCTGCCAACTAGACAAGGAACCATTGATCACTACCCGTTGAGCCCGACCATCTAGCCAGTTTTCTATCCACCTTACCGTCCATTCATCCAGCCCATACTTCTTTAACTTGCTGGCAAGAATACTGTGGGAGACTGTATCAAAAGCTTTGCTAAAGTCCAGAAATAGCACATCCACTGCTTTCCCCTCATCCACAGAGCCGGTTATCTTATCATAGAAGGCAATTAGGTTAGTCAGGCATGACTTGCCCTTGGTGAATCCATGCTGACTGTTCCTGATCACTTTCCCCTCCTTTAAGTGGTTCAGGAGTCAGCGAGACCTGATGAAATTCATCTTAGGGTACTCAAGGTATTAGCTGAAGCAATCTCGGAACCATTCACAATTATCTTTGAGAACTCCTGAAAGATAGTGAGGTCCCAGAAGACTGGAGAAGGGCAGACATAGTGCCTATCTTTAAAAAGGGAAACAAAGAAGACTAGGTAATAAATACCAGTCAAGCCTCACGTAGGTATCTGGAATGAACAAATGATTAAACAATTAATTTCTAAGCATCTAGACTCAGAGGATAGTAAGATGATAAGTTATAGTCAGCATGGATTTTCAAAAACAAATCATGCCAAGTCAATCTAATTTCCTGCTTTCACGAGGTATTGGTCTTATGGATCCGGGGGACATTATAGACATGACATATCTTGATTTTAGTCAGGCTTTTGAGACAGGCCTCCATATTCTCATAGCGAACTAGGGAAATGTGGTGTACATGAAAGTACTATAAAATGGGTGCAAATTTTGTTGAAAGGCTGTACTCAAACAGTAATCATTAGTGGTTCACTGTCCAACTGGGAGGATGTGTATCGGTCTACAGGGGCCAGTTCTGGATCTGATACTGTTCAATATTTACAGTTATTTCTTGGATAACAGACTGAAGATCATGCTTTCTAAATATGCAGATAACACAAGCTGTGGGGGGTTGCAAGCATGTTGGAGGACAGAATTAGAATTCAATATAACATTTACAAACTGGAGAACTGGGCTGAATGAAAAGATTAAATTCAATAAAGACAAGTGCAAAGTACTAGACTTAGGGAAGGAAAACCAAATGCACAACTAAAAAGTGGGGAATAACTGGCTAGGAGGTAGTACTACTGAAAATGATCGTGGGTTATAGTGAATCACAAATTGAAGCTGAGTCAATTATGTCATTCAATTGTGAAAAAAACTAATTAAGCACTGGACTAGATTAGCAAGAGAGGTGGTGGAATCCCCATCATTGGTGGTTTTTAAGAACAGGTTGGACAAACACCTCAGTGCTGGGGGCTGGACTAGAGGACCTCTCAAGGTCCATTCCAGCCCTACATTTCCACGATTCTATGCTGGGGAAATGTTTGGTCACTTTATTATAGCACTGACCCAGCCCCTCCCACCAGGACTAAACCATTGAGTCATTTTGAAACCCTCTCAGTAACAAAGTCTGGGAACCAAATGGGAGAGAAGAGCAGAACAAAAGGAGTGTGTGACGGTGCATATATATAACATAACTAGAATGTGTTTTATGCTACATATACCAGGTAACATATCTCTGTAAAGGTCATAATCTAGTGAATCTATTAATCTTATTTGTATGCATGTATCATTTTTGTATTCGAAGTTATGAATATTGGCTGCATACTCGTTTGATTCTAAGTAGGCTGTAGCGAAGCAGTTGGTCAGCTTCCTGAGAAAAGACTATTCGCAGTAAGTGCCCCATCAAGAAACACTTAAGCCAACAATGAACTTGGAGACACCAATCCACATCTGGACTTTCCCAGGAACGTGGCTTGGCTGGTAAGGAACTCAGTCATGCATGGACATGTGACTTGCCCAGGTGACTCCAAAACTCCATTTTGTAGCTGGACTTTGCATAGGAGAGAGGAGGGGGGTCTCCACACACAAGAGAAAGTGTATTTAAGCCCAGGGGAGACCCCTCCATTTTGTCTTCAGCTGGCTAAAGAGAGAGCCTCTCCACCTCCAAAGATACCAGAAAGAAACTGGAACAAAGGACAGTGACTGCAAGGGGTGTGAGTGATTGCTGGACCCAGACTAAAGGAGATTAGTCTGTAAAAGAAAGCATTCTGGAACTGGTGAGGATCGTATCTGTATTCAGTTTCTTACTGTATTAGACATAGACTGGCGTGTTTTATTTTATTTTATTTTATTTGGTAATTCACTTTGTTCTGTCGGTTACTACTTGGAATCACTTAAATCCTACTTTCTGTATTTAATAAAATCACTTTTTACTTATTAATTAACCCAGAGTATGTATTAATATCGGGGAGGGGAGGGGGGCAAACAGCTGTGCATATCTCTCTATCAGTGTTATAGAGGGCGAACAACACTTCTGTTTACCCTGTATAAGTTTTATACAGTGTAAAACAGATTTATTTGGGTTTTAGACCCCATTGGGAGTTGGGCATCTGAGTGTTAAAGACAAGAACACTTCTGTAAGCTGCTTTCAGTTAAGTCTGCAGCTTTGGGGCAAGTAATTCAGACCCCGGGTCTGTGCTGGAGCAGACGGGTGGGTCTGTGCTGGAGCAGACGGGTGTGTCTGGGTCAACAAGACAGGATGCTGGAGTCCTAAGCTGACAGGGCAGGAAAACAGGGGCAGAAGTAGTCTTGGCACATCAAGTGGCGGCTCCCAAGGGGGGTTCTGTGATCTAACCCGTCTTAAGAAAGGGAAGAAGGAAGATCCAGGGAACTACAGGCCAGTTAGTCTCACCTCAGTCCCTGGAAAAATCATGGAACAGGTCCTCAAGGAATCAATCCTGAACCACTTAAAGGAGGGGAAAGTGATCAGGAACAGTCAGCATGGATTCACCAAGGGCAAGTCATGCCTGACTAACCTAATTGCCTTCTATGATAAGATAACCGGCTCTGTGGATGAGGGGAAAGCAGTGGATGTGCTATTTCTGGACTTTAGCAAAGCTTTTGATACAGTCTCCCACAGTATTCTTGCCAGCAAGTTAAAGAAGTATGGGCTGGATGAATGGACGGTAAGGTGGATAGAAAACTGGCTAGATGGTCGGGCTCAACGGGTAGTGATCAATGGTTCCTTGTCTAGTTGGCAGCCGGTATCAAGTGGAGTGCCCCAAGGGTCGGTGCTGGGGCCGGTTTTATTCAATATCTTCATTAACGATCTGGAAGATGGTGTGGACTGCACCCTTAGCAAGTTTGCAGATGACACTAAACTGGGAGGAGTGGTTGATACGCTGGAGGGTAGGGATAGGATACAGAGGGACCTAGACAAATTAGAGGATTGGGCCAAAAGAAATATGATGAGGTTCAACAAGGACAAGTGCAGAGTCCTGCATTTAGGACGAAAGAATCCCATGCACTGCTATAGACTAGGGACCGAATGGCTGGGCAGCAGTTCTGCAGAAAAGGACCTAGGGGTTACGGTGGACGAAAAGCTGAATATGAGTCAACAGTGTGCCCTTGTTGCCAAGAAGGCTAATGGCATTTTGGGTTGTATAAGTAGGGGCATTTCCAGCAGATCGAGGGATGTGATCATTCCCCTCTACTCAGCACTGGTGAGGCCTCATTTGGAGTACTGTGTCCAGTTTTGGGCCCCACACTACAAGAAGGATGTGGATAAATTGGAGAGAGTCCAGCGGAGGGCAACAAAAATGATTAGGGGGCTGGAGCACATGACTTACGAGGAGAGGCTGAGGGAACTGGGATTGTTTAGTCTGCAGAAGAGAAGAATGAGGGGCGATTTGATAGCTGCTTTCAACTACCTGAAAGGGGGTTCCAAAGAGGATGGATCTAGACTGTTCTCAGTGATAGAAGATGACAGAACAAGGAGTAATGGTCTCAAGTTGCAGAGGGGGAGGTTTAGGTTGGACATTAGGAAAAACTTTTTCACTAGTAGGGTGGTGAAGAACTGGAATGGGTTACCTAGGGAGGTAGTGGAATCTCCTTCCTTAGAGGTTTTTAAGGTCAGGCTTGACAAAGCCCTGGCTGGGCTGATTTAGTTGGGTTTGGTCCTGCTTTGAGCAGGGGGTTGGACTAGATGACCTCCTGAGGTCCCTTCCAACCCTGAGATTCTATGATTCTATGATTCTATGATTCTATAGGGAACAGGAGCTGCTCGACCTAGGCTCCCAGATCACAATGGAGGCAGCAGCGTCTGACCCAGGAAGCTCAACCCTAATATCCTGAGCAGAGAAAGAGACAGAGAGAAACTGAGTATCATTTCCCCCTTTAGCAACAACTGAAACCCCCTCCCCACAGGGACAGATCTTATTCGCCCCCATGTTAATTTGGAGTCACTCCTTGTTCTTCCTTACAATGAGTCTGGATTAACACTCATCTCAGCGAGACCAGAAACATGGCTCAGGAGGGATGAGGCCAGAATCCTTTTAAACAGATCACTGCAGAAGGGGGTTATAACCTCCTTCCATTCTCCCTCACTCCCCATATTCTGAGAGGGATTCACAGCAACAGTTTTCCTTCCAAAACCTGCTGTTGCTGCACTTTTGAAAGGGAGGAGGGAAGTAAAATCTGTGGTGGTTTCATATCAACTTTTGATAACTTTCTATTCATTTATCAGGAGCCCTTGCCAGCCATTCACAAAGGTGTTGGTAGCCCTGGATGATGCTTCTTTAACAGGAGAATGGACAGCACGAAGGAGCCAAATTTTTAAGACATTTCCAGGCCCTGTGACTGGAAAATGGCTACCATAGACCCACCCTGAGCAGTGCTACAGGAAGCAACCTCTCATGGAGACCATTCATCATGGGTGGGGGTTTTTTTGGAGGTACTGTACTACTGGTGACTGTGGTGAGGGGTTAACACAGTAGCATGGACAAGGAGCCCATCACAGAGTGAACCCCTCATCCTGTGCCCTCTGTGGAAAAGAAAAGGGTTCAGCCAACTGTCCTGTGAGGAGCTGGGAGACACCATTCTCCCAAACAGGTGGAGGCCTCTGGCTTTGATGTGTATTAAATATGGGGCAAGTCACTTTCATCAGCCAACATTTTAATGGAGATAAAGGGGGAAAGAAATGAGTCTCAAACAAGAGGGGAAAGTTGATTATTTAGCCCCATGCAACCACCAGGACAGAGAATGGCTCAAGGCAACAAATTCCCTCTAGAAAGGGAGAAGTTGCCACAACTCAACACGGGAATACCACAACACTTTTTAACAGACATTTGATAATTACACGGAGAAAAGGGGAAAATCTGACACAGCTGCAATTGCTGTTTGGTCATTACAGAGAGAAGGGTGGAAATGTGGAGAATTTCAGATGAGTTTTCACAGGCGAGAGAGAGAAGTGGGACAATGTGAGGGTTGAGGGGTTTTCTATCAGTAGGGTCCCTAGCCGGTAAAAAATAGGTGAAACCTGAGTGACTGTCACAGCATTATTAGATGGAGAGAAAAGGGGCAAAACGCCTGCCAGGATTTTCTCTCCATTGTGCAGGATAAGTAAAAATAATATACGGAGATGTACCTATCTCATAGAACTGGAAGGGACCCAAAAGATCATTGAGTCCAGCCCCCTGCCTTCACTAGCAGGACCAATTACTGATTTTGCCCCAGATCCCTAGGTGGCCCCCTCAAGGATTGAACTCACAACCCTGGGTTTAGCAGGCCAATGCGCAAACCACTGAGCTATCCCTCCCCCCAGGATATGAGGCCAGGTGGAAACTGGAGGGGATTGTCGGTTATTGTGGGATCGCTAGCAGGACAGTGGGACTAGTCTTGGAGAACACATCAGGGGCCACTCACTACACGGGAGGCAGTTGGCAACATGTTAGGCCCTTGCAGGCTCCTTTCCTGGAGCCAAGCTCAGGGTCCCCCACACCTCAGTCATATATCACCTCCCTCACCCCGCCACCAGGCGCGGACATGAGCGGCCGCCAATCAGGGAACGGGCCCGACGCACTGATGCGCATGCTACCCCTCCGCCAATAGAAGGCCGAGCGCGACCCCGAGAGAACTACGTTTCCCAGCGTGCTCCGGGAGAGAGGGCAGGGCAGATGGGCCACTTCCGCTTCCTGCGCTGGGGGACACTGTCACTTCCCGTCAGATGAGCATCAGGGACTACACCTCCCAGCCTGCCCCGGGGGTGCTTCCGTCCTCTCGGGCCAGCCTTGGGGTCAACCTGACCCCCCCCCCATCAAACTGTCATCCCCTTCCCCACCCACCCGTCTCGTAGAAATCCTCCCCCACCCGTCTCTGTACCTGGGTCCGCCTGTGACCCCGTGTCTATGCCGCGGCCGCGGGAACGCCTCGCTGCTCCGAACCCGTAGGCAGGTTCAGCTTCGCTGACTCAGCCTGCGCCGTGCCTTGCGTCAGCGGCTTGGCTAGGACTGAGCATGGGCGCACCGACCGACTGCGCATGCTCAGTGGCATCTGCTGAAGCTGCTGCCCTCACTCTGCCCTGACTTGGCATTAAACGCTGCTGTTCAGGGGTGGGCAGAGGACGGAAACTGACTGTGCAGGGGTGTCAACGGGCCAGCACAACCCATTAGGCGACCTAGGCGGTCGCCTAGGGCACTGCTATTTTAGGGGCACCTGCGCCCCTGCCACCCATTGAAATTTGGGGGCGGGACCTTCCGCCGTCGCTGTTGGGGGCAGCATTTCGGGGGCGCCGGAAGAGCTGGCGCCGCTACTGGGTGTCAAGTAGCAGGCGCTACATCTTCCAGCTTACACAGAGCTCCTCTTGAGGTCTGGGAAAGGTACTCAGAGCATCACAGCTAAATACAGGGTGGAATCCTCTGCCCAGAAGACCAGACATTCCAGTCCTGCTGGGAATTGCATGGGCCCGCCCATCCCCACTGCCTAACCCAGAGGTGGCTGTATCTTAGCGCCAGGCGACCAGGGGTCACTGCCCCAAAAGGGGTACACACAGGCCACTACCCAACCTGACCACCAGTAATGGGGGGGGGGGGGGAGAGAAATATACATGCAGGGCATTCCCTCACCTGGCCACCAGCAGGTCACTACTCCAATAGGGAGATACACAAAGGGCATTGCCCCACATGGCCACCAAGAGACCCTGCTCCCATTTGTACGGTACATATCAGCGCTTTTAGAGAGTGTCAGCCCCGCACACGGGGGTCACGCCCTATAAATAGCTAGAGAGGATGGCAGCGCTCCTTCCCCACATTCTTCTTTCCTCTGCCCAGGGAGCAGGAATCACTCTTGCTTGATCCGACCTTCTCCTTAGCTGCTGCATGCCGAGCATGTGCACTTACTGGACAAAGCCCTTACGGCTCCACCCATCAGCTCTTTTAGAAAATGCCCTTTACTGGCAGTCTGGTTGGTCAGAGGTATTGGCTATTGCCAGCCCACACCAGTGGGCCACTCTCCATAAACCAATACAGCAGCTGCAGCTTTCCTCAATCAGCCCCCACAGAGCCCCCAGCCTATGCTCTTCTCCGGCAACCTAACCGGGACCTCCTCTGTCACTGCAGCCAACTCATTTCTTTTGCATTACTCTTTGACATCTGGTGTAGAACACTATCAGAGACCAGTGGCTCAGCCATAACACCACCTAGAGCAGGGGTCCCAAATGCAGTGCCCATGGGCGCCATGGCGCCCGCTGGGTCGTCTTAAGTGCGCCCATGTACTGGCCGGCGGACGAGCATCCACCAAAATGCCGCCAAATTTTGGCAGATGCGCATCCGCCGCCACAGTCCTCCGTGGCTTGTCATCTGGCACCCGCCAGACAAAAAAGGTTGGGGACCACTGACCTAGAGCAATGTACAATCACTCTTCCCTCATTCATTCAACCAGGGCCCCTTACCCCACCGCGGGCAACATCTTTTCTCCTCAGGCTGACCACACCCCCAGTCAGTGCCAGGCTCTGCCCAGGCAGGCTCCCAACAGGGTACACTAAAAAATGTGGGCCCCAACCTCAAAACCTACTCAAATTTTACCCCCCCAAACTGCCAGCTTTTGATATGCAAATAAGGTACTGTCACGCTCAGTAAACTCCCCTTGCTCCCCAGCAGGTGGCAGACAGGTCGTGCACTTACCTCCTTTCTTGCACCAACTTCAGGCCACAGGGCTTGCAAACACATCAACCATGTTGGATTCTAGCAGACAAATATCAATTATCCACTTGGGTTAGGAATGGAGGAATGTGGTGCTGCCCTGGGGGTACATACTTGTATACTTGGGATATTATTGCAAAGATAAAATTAGAATTTCTGTTAGACAATTCTAAGGGTAAAAATGTCTTGGTAAAAATGTTATTTATTGAAAGAAGTGCTGTACTGACAGCATGGTTATTGTGGCTACAAAACACTTTCCCTAGTGGGTGAAACAAGAAGTTAGAATTAGAAAATTACATATTTTGTTTGGATGTTGGTACAGATTTAATTTAGCTTATGTGTAGGTTTGTTTACGGCTGACTGATTTGGCTACTTTAGAAAAATGTATTAAATTTGAAAACTAATTTCATGAGTGTCCCAATTTAAAATAGAGATTTCACAGAAGTAGCAAACTGTGACAAGGCATACATCTGTCACAAAGCAGGTAATAGTACACTGACACTACAGAGGAGATGCTGGGATGTTCCCCCATTAGACATGAGGGTCTCCACATTAGGGTCATTGGTTGCCAGACAAGCTGGGCCCTGGGCTGGGGTTCCAGCTGGGCAGGGGCTAGTCTTTGTGCTCAGCAGGCTACTCCGGGAGCAGGAGAGGCAGGGGGAGATGCCTGAGGAGGGTAAGATCTGGGGCAGGCTTTAGAGCAGGTTGTTCAGCAGCTAGGAGCCCAGGTGCTTGTCTGTCCCTGAGTGGCTGAGGAGCACGGTGTGCAGCTGGTCCATGCACTTGAGGTAGCCACTGCTGTAGTGCTGCTTCATGGACAGGCTCTGCTTGGTGCTGGCTGCAAGAGATGGGGCAACATCAGAAACAGCATAGCAGACGGGGCTCAGGAGCTGCTGGGGCAGTCAGCCACCAGCCAAGCCCAGGAACCTGCCAGCCTGCAACATCATCATAAGTAAGGCTATGTTTTAGTCACGGGTATTTTTAGTAAAAGTCACGGACAAGTCAGGGGCAGTAAACAAAAATTCATGGCCCGTGACTTTTACTAAAAATACCTGTAAATAAAACTTGGGGGTGTTATACCAATTATATTAGACCAATAAAAACCAGCAGGATCTTATTAAAGGGGACAATACATTTGTCACATTTATTGTAAATACCCTAATAAAACAAAAGATAACAGTACCCAACGTTGGTTAACTACTTATTCCTATCACTACTTATTCCTTATACACCCATATATATATATATAGATAGATAGATAGATAGATAGATATAGATATATAGATAGATAGATAGATATAGATAGATATATAGATAGATATATATATAGATAGATAGATATATTCATTCACACAATCATTCATTCAAGTTCTGTATAGGTGTTATAGTTACCAGCCTAGAAGTTGCTTGTGACAGAATACTGGCCAGGTATCCTGTACACAAGAGTGGAGCCGAGTCCGTGTCAGGTGCGCACCTGATGCTCCTGGAGGTTGGCAGCAGAACCAGAGACTCAAAGTCCTCAGTCTTGAGAGACCATTCTTATAGGAATTAATTCCTATGTTAGTCTATGGGAGCTGTTTCATCCTGCTGTTGCTGACTCAATCAGCAGATGGCACATTCCTGGTGGCTCCACACTGTCCAAAGTTTGTGTTTCTCATCCTTCCAGGTGATGGGGTGGATCCCAGTTTACCCTCCGGGGGTTGTCTGGTGGTCCACTTGACACATTCTTCGGCCGATGGATACTCCCTTTCTAGGCTGGCACCTCCCTAACCATTCATGTACATCAAGCATTCATCAACATACATTCCATTTAATCACAGAGGGTGGGGATCTGTTCCTAGGAGCTGCTGCTGTTACAATGGAGTGAAAGTCACTTAACGGCTCATAACGTTTGTTTACCTTGTATCAATTACAGAGCATGCTTACAGAACAGAGTCAATTGACTGTTTGCAAGTTTTACATAGCAATAAAGTATCTTTGGAAGAACAGATACAATCCATGGCTTACAGGTTTTATACAGACAGTAGTTTACAAGTTTTAACAGAAGACGCAAGAGATTTTTGTACTAGGTGAAACTGTTGGATTTTAAAGTGCGGGGGACAAATTGTGGGGGGGGTCACTGTCACTTGGGGGAATCACTGTTAGTACCTTCTTTAATATCCCTACAGGGGGGCTGCCCGGGGGTCCCGCAGCGGGTGCTGGGAGAGGGCAGCTGGGTGCTGGGGGGAAAGTGGCATGTGGCTCGGGACCCTTGCTGGTGCTGGGGTCGGGGGGGTTGGCAGGCTCCCTACCTGGCTCTGCACTTCCCTCCACAGCAGCAGCAGCAGAGTTTGGGTGTGGGAGGGGGCAGAGGGTCAGGACATGGGATGGGGTGAGATGGGCTCTGGGCGGTGCTTACCTGGGGGGCTCCCCAGAAGTGGTGACATCCCCCTCGCTCAGCTCCTGGGCGGAGGCATGGCCAGGCAGCTCTGCACACTGCCTCTGCCTGTGGGAAACTGCGGCCAATGGGAGCTGTGCTGCACCATGATCTGCAGCATGTCAGCTTTCTGCAGCTTGGACTGCAGCAAGGAGTAGGGAGAGGCACCATTAATGAGTGATGGGGTACAAGGATTTGGGGACTCAGTGTGTTAGGAATACAAGGGGCTTGGGGGAAGGATGCAGACACCTATACCCAAGCTGTAAGAGGGTTGCTTCCAGTGGCATTAGGGGTAAGAACATAAGAACGGCCACACTGGGTCAGAGATTGGAGATTTAGACACCCAGAGCATAAGGCTGCATCCCTGACTGTCTTGGCTGATAGCCATTGGTGGACCTATCCTCCAGGAATTAAGCTAATTCTTTTTCTAACTCAGTTATGCTTTTGGCCGTCACAACATCTCCTGGCAACGTGTTCCACAGGTTAACTGTGTATCATGTGAAGTTCTTCCTTATGTTTGTTTTAAACCTGCTGCCTATTAATTTCATTTGGTGACCCCTAGTTCTTGTGTTATGAGAAGGAGTAAATAATACTTCCTTATTCACTTTCTCCACACCAGTCATGATTTTATAGACCTCCATCAAATTCTCCTGCCGTTGTCATTTTTCTAAGCTGAACAGTCCAGGTCTTTTTAGTCTCTCCTCCACTGCTGGGCGTAGCTAGGAGTGGAAATTTGTGTGGGCCCCGACTTTCGGGTGGATGTTCAATCACAGACTGTGCTAGGCTGCCATGCCGGCTGACTGTGCAGCCTGGCCAGGGCAGACAGCACTGATCCCCTCAGCTGCACTCTGACTCAGCAGCAGGGAAAGAGGGAGCCGTTGCCTCATTGCAGGGTACGGGCTGCTGTCCTTCAGCTGGGGGCTCGCATCTCCTGCGGGCCGTAGGACCCCTGTGTGGGGCCAGCTCTGGCTGCGCTGTGAGGGCATGAACAGGGACTTACCTGTGCGAGCAACTTGGCCTCTCAGTGCGACCCCTTCTTATAAATTAAAAACACTTTTTATATATTTAACACCATTATAAATGCTGGAGGCAAAGCAGGGTTTGGGGTGGAGGCTGACAGCTTGCGACCCCCCCCCCCCATGTAAGAACCTTGTGACCCCCAGTTTGAGAACCCCTGATCGAGTCTGACCTCCTGGATATTACAGGCTACCAACACCACTCAGCACCCACATACTAAACCCAGCACCTGAAATTAAACCAAGTATTGCAGACCATAGGAGACTAGAATATTATGTGCCAGAGGGAGAGATCAGATTGGCAGTGACCTTAGGCCAAAAAAAACCCAAAAAAACCCTCTCTGCAGCATGTGGGTGGGGTCATGTGCCAGGATTATCTGTGTATATCTCACTTAATCATTTCCCTGCCATTGCAGGCCCCTCACACGTGGCACACCTCCGTCCCTCCTAGTCTATGCCTGTGGCACATTAGTCTCCTGTGAGCTGTAATACTTTGATCTCATTTTGGTTGTTGGGTTTAGTGTGAGGGTGCTGGGTGGTGAGGTCAGATTAGATGATCTGGTAGTGCCTTCTGGATTTAGACTCTATGACTATCTAAACTCTCATTAAGCTGAATTAGATTGGTTTATGTTTTGGAACCTGCTGCCTAGGGCTGTTTTTGCTGCTCTCACTGGATATTCTCACTAATTTGCACAACAAGGGGTTGCCTCAGGCATAGGCACCGACTCCGTGAGTGCTCCGGGGCTGGAGCACCCAGGGGGGAAAATTGGTGGGTGCTCAACACCCACCAGCAGCTCCCTGCCCCCCCCCAGCTTACCTCCACCTCCGCCTCCTCCCCTGAGCGCGCCGCGTGCCCACTTTTTCCCCCTGAGCTCCCAGCGCTTACGCCGTGAAACAGCTGTTTCATGCAGCTGGGAGGGAGGGGGGAGGAGGGGGAACACGGCGTGCTCGGGGAAGAGGCGGGGCCGGGGCAGGGATTTGGGGAAGGGGTCCAATAGGGCCAGGGAGGGGGCAGAGTTGGGGCAGGGACTTTGGGGAAGCTGATGGAATGGGGACGGGGCAGGGCGGGGCCAGGGGCGGGGGGCACAAGCACCCACCGGCACCGGGGAAACTTGGCGCCTATGGCCTCAGGCAGTTTGTTATTTCAATATCTGCTGTGAAAAGACACATGCGATAGGAGCAAGTGGCTCTCTTCTAAAGTCATTTGTTTATAAGCTTGCACCGCACACCTTGCAGTCAGCTTCAGGACCCGCCCTTCTTAATGATTTTCTTTAGATTTATTTGGACTGAAATTTCTCTACACACTTGAAAATTGTGTTTCAATTTCCTGCAAAGACACACAACTGTGCCTAGGACCAGAGTGAGGCTTAAATCTCTGGTGGTGGAGCTTCTGGCCCAGGGAATGGCCCCACAGCATTTGGGGCAGCTTGGAGAGGCTGTGACGAATTTTCCCACTTCCTTGGTCTCTTGGATTCTTCACCTGGCTTCTCAGATGTATCCCCATCACACAGAGTCACTTTGTGCAGGAACTCCAGCTCCTTGTGGAGCAGGGCTTTGCCCAACTTTGTCCGAGGAAAAAACAATCGCATGACACTGGAGAAGTGGAAGAAGTGGGAAGCACATCAGCTCCATTTTGTATAACACCAGCTATGAGGACAGTGGTTCTATAGCATCTCTCCTTGCACACATGGGGTTCAGTTAAGGCCTGGCTCATTATGGTAGCACCAAGTCCCTACTGCAGGAGGGAGCCTCAGAAATACTTTATAGTCTATAAAGGCCCCACTAGAATTGTAAGGGGCAGGGTTGGGCGGGATGCAATGCACTGGGCACTACAGACACACCAAGCAACGTTCCCTAGCTCAGTCTCAAATTCTCATCACCAGCAGCTCTTTCAGGCAGCTATGTCCCTTAAGAATGGGTTCATCCATTCCACACTGCAGGGGGTGCCCCATTCTGCATCTCTGTGTTCCAGATTCAGCTTCACCCAATAGTCAGGCCGCCCACTAAAGCAGTAATGAGGGAAGGGAACTGGGGAATGTTCTAACTTGCTACCTATTTTTATTTAAAGAATCTAAACAGACCTACATGTACACTGAAACAAAGAGGATGGATGGTGTGACTCCAAAGGTGAATACACACAGCAGCAACACCAGACGCGAGATGGCAGGGACTGAAATAGATACAGCAGCATTACCAGAAGTGGAGATCAATGCCTGATGGATTTCTGCAACCCTCAATGCATGGAAGACTAGCTGGGGAGACTTGTAAAAGGTAAGGGTGAACAGACTATGTGGCTTAGGTTTCTGTAGGCTCTACCTAGCCTAGCTGCTGGGACCAGCATGGAAAGGGTAATCTCACAGACAGGAACTTGGAGCTGGAGCTCCCAGCATTGTCTGATGATGTATGACAACTGGGATCCAGACACCAAACATGAGCAGAGCTCAGAAGCTGCACTCTCTATGTCACCATATCTTGCAACTCATAGGTTGCTGTATCACTAACAGGTGAGCCACAGAGACAGCAGAAGCTGTGCTAAGATGCTATCAGCTGGGAATGATTCCTCCTGTCTGAGCTGCACCGGCCTACTTCCAGTTGGGAAGCATGCTTTACCGTCACTACTGAAGCGTTACTTGCTGGACTAGGAAAGGCCTCACTACTCACCGCAGTCTTCACTGGACGTAGCCCCTTTGTGATAGGTCACCAAGCTCCTTGTGCAGGTCTCACACTCTGTCTTCCCATAATGCTCATTGTAAGAACCCAGGGGGCAAGTGGCACATGTGACTGTATTCAGTGAGCTGTACAGCCCTGGGGAACAAGCAACTGTAAAACCATTAAAATAAGAGATGCAGTGACATTTAGGGTCAGGGTCAGAGACTCAGATTGAGGATTCCTATCAGGGTCAAAGCTTAGAGTGATGGAGCCGGTGCAGGAAAGAGCATCTTATTAATGGATATCCCATGGCTCATCAAGAAAAGAAATGTTTTGTGTGTACAACATTTTCCTACAGCCTCTATATACTGGTAATTAATTTTTACATGGTGTGTTTAAGAATAATTGCATCTTCATCTCCATTTCTAGACATTAGTATAACAAAAGTGGCTCCTGTGTGACGTCTGTGATAGGAACAACCCCAGTGAGGATTGTGCCCCACTGATGGGTTTGGGTGGAAAGATTTTTGACAATTGACTTACTGCAACAGTTGGAACACCCGTCTGTAGTGTTACTTTTACCAAACCCTGGCTTACAATGATCCACCTTATAGGCCAGAAGTGACCCAGCTTTGTAGTGCAAAGGAGGCAGATTCCCCTCACGGATCTGAAACTCATTCAGCACCTCAATGGAGTGATGAATTCTGTCATAGGCCTGTGAGGAGTCAAGAAAACAATTAGCAGTATTCACCAGGTCAATAACATCTATATTTCCCACTTCCCCCTGGCTCCCGGCCCACCATCCACAGAGATAAAAAAACAGTATGCTGCCCTGGCAATGAGGGATGAAGAATCTCCCCCAAAGATGGAGGAGGAGATGCCATGTAACCCCAAGACTGGGAGGATCATGGACCCCACGCCCAAGAGAAAACCAAGGATGGTGGTGGTTGGTAACTCTCTTCTAATGGGGAAGGAGGCATCCATCTGCCAGCCGGACAGATGTGTTGCCTGCCAGGAGCCTGTATCTGAGACATTACAGAAGGATTGCTGAGGATCATGCAGCTCTCTTGCCACTACCCCATGCTGCTCATCCACGTGGGCACTAATGATACTGCGAGGTATGACCCTGAGCAGATCAGAAGCAACTACAAGGCTCTGGGAGTGATGGTGAAGGAGTTGGGGGCACAGGTGGTGTTCTCATCTATCCTTCCAGTCAAAGGACAGACACATCCTGGAGGTGACTGCATGGCTGTGCAGATGGTGTCGACAGGACAGCTTTGGCTTCCTCCACCATGTGATGTTGTTCTGAGAAGAAGGATGCTGAATAGAGATGGGGTTCTCCTATCAAGAAAGGGGAAGAGTATCTTTGGATACAGACTGGCTAATCTAGTGAGGAAGACTTTAAACTAGGTTAGATGGGGCAGGAGACAAAAGCCCACAGATAGGTCCAAAACATAGAGACCTGGGTGACGGGTCAGAATCTGTGAGGAACATGGGCAATCATAGCGGGGCAAAGGAGACAGGAGGGAATATAGAGGGGAAATTGAATGAACATCTTAGATGTCTGTATACTACTGCAAGAAGTAGGAGGAATAAACAGGAAGAACTAAAAGTACTAGTGAATAATCACAATTATGACATAATTGGCATCACAGAGTCTTGGTGGGATAATTCACACGACTGGAATATTGGTATAGAAGAAGCTTGTTCAGGAAGGGCAGGCAGGGAAAAATGGGAGGTGTTCAGTGTTACCTTGTATATCAAAAATGTATACACTTGCACTGAGGTTGAGATAGAAGCGGAAGCAAACCAGTTGAAAGTCTCTGGATAAGGATAAAAGGGGTTTTAAAAGGGTGATGTCATGGCAGGGGCATCTACTATATACCACCTAACTATGGAGAAGAGATGGATGAGGGTTTTTTTTTAAACCAACAACAAATCATCCAAAGCACATGATTTAGTGATGATGGGGAACTTCAACTACCCAGAAATCTGTTGGGAAAATAATACAGCAGAGTAATGATTATTCAACAAGTTCTTGAAATGCATTGGAGATAACGTTTTATTGCAGAAGGTGGAGAAAGTGACTAGGGAAGAAGGTGTTCTAGACTTGATTCTAACAAACCATGATGAACTGGCTGTGAATTTGAAGGTGGAAGGAGCTTGAGTGACAATGACCATGAAAGGATGAGTTCAGGATGCTAAGGAATGGTAGGAGAGAAAACAGCAGAGTAAAGACAACGGACTTCAAGAAGGCACACGTTAGTAAACTCAGGGAATTGGTAGGTAAGATACCATGGGAAGCAAGTCTAGGGGAAAAGGAGTCAGAGGAGTTGGCAGTTTTTTAAAGAGACGTTATTAAAGGCACAAGAGCAAACTATCCCAATGCATCAAAAACACAGGAAGTATGGTAAGAAACCACCTGGCTTAACCAGGACATTTTCAATCATAGAATATCAGGGTTGGAAGAGACCTCAGGAGGTATCTAGTCCAGCCCCCTGCTCAAAGCAGGACCAACACCAACTAAATCATCCCAGCCAGGGCTTTGTCAAGCCGGGCCTTAAAAACCTCTAAGGATGGAGATTCCACCACCCTCCTAGTGAAAAAGTGTTTCCTAATATCCAACCTAGACCTTCCCCACTGCAACTTGAGACCAGTGCTCCTTGTTCTGTCATCTGCCACCACTGAGAACAGCCTAGCTCCATCCTCTTTGGAACCCCCCTTCAGGTAGTTGAAAGCAGCTATCAAATCCCTCCTCACTCTTCTCTTCTGCAGACTAAATAACCCCAGTTCCCTCAGCCTCACCTCGTAAGTCATGTGCCCCAGCCCCCTAATCATTTTCGTTGCCCTCTGCTGGACTCTCTCCAATTTGTCCACATCCCTTCTGTAGTGGGGGGACCAAAACTGGATGCAATACTCCAGGTGTGGCCTCTCACCAGTGCCAAATAGAGGGGAATAATCACTTCCCTCAATCTGCTGGCAATGCCCCTACTTATACAGCCCAAAATGCCATTGGCCTTCTTGGCAACAAGGGCACACTGCTGACTCATATCCAGCTTCTCACCCACTCTAATCCCCAGGTCCTTTTCTGCAGAACTGCTGCTTAGCCAGTCGGTCCCCAGCTAATGACCTGAAACTCAAAAAAGAGTCATACAAAAAGTGGAAACTAGGTCAAATTATGAAGGATTCATATAAAAAAAAGAAAACTCAAGTATATAGAGGCAAAATTAGAAGGACCAAGGCACAAAACGAGATGAAACTAGCTAGGGACATAAAGGGTAAAATGAAAACATTTTACAAATGCATTAGAAGTGAGAGGAAGACCAAGGACAGGATAGGCCCATTACTCAATGAGAAGAAAATAACAGAAATCACAGCAAAGGCCAAAGTGTTAAATGCCTTTTTTGGTTTCAGAGAGACATGATGGGTGAGGTTATATCTTTTATTGGACCAACTTCTGTTGGTGAGAGACACAAGCTTTTGAGCCACACAGGGCTTCTTCGGGTCTGGGAAAGGTATTCCCAGCATCTCAGCTAAATGCAAGGTGGAACAGATTGTTTAGTATAAGTATTAGAGTGGTAGCCGTGTTAGTCTGTATCAGCAAAAATAACGAGGAGTCCTTGTGGCACCTTAGAGACTAACAAATTTATTTGGGCATAAGCTTTCATGGGTTAGATGCATCTGATGAAGTGGGTTCTAACCCATGAAAGCTTATGCCCAAATAAATTTGTTAGTCTCGAAGGTGCCACAAGGACTCCTCGTTATTTTTGCTGATACAGACTAACACGGCTACCACTCTAATACTTAGTATAAGTAGTTAGCGCATATTGTATAAGGGACCATTCAAAGTAGAGTGGCCAATTAACACCTCTGCAGTCATAAGACAAAAAGAGGGGGCTAGTGGGTTACAGATTGTTGTAATAAACCATAAATCCGGTGTCTCTGTTCAGTCCATGATTTTTAGTGACTAGCAGATTAATGAATTTAAGCTCCCAGGCTCATCTTTTGAAAGTCTTGTGCAGGTTTCCTTTGAGGACTGATAGGTCAGATACAGATTGATTGTTTTGTGAAAAGTGTTCACCTCTAGATAAGGTGGTAGGAACAAAGAATGTAGAGCATACTTACAAGATGGGGGACTCAGTGGCTCTGAGAAAGATTTGGGGGTCATGGTGGACCATCAGCTGAACATGAGCTTCCAGTGTGACGCTGGGGCCAAAAGAGCTAAGGCAATCATAGGATGTATAAATAGGGGGATTTTGAGTAGCGGAGAAAGGTTATTTTACCTCTGTATCCTGTGTTCAGTTCTGGTGCCCACAATTCGAGAAGGAGGTTGATAAATTTGAGAGGGTTCAGAAAAGAGCCATGAGAATGAATAAAGGATTATATAACATGCCTTATAGTGATAGGCTTAAAGAGGTCAATCTATTTAGCTTAACAAAGAGAAAGTTAAGGGGTGACTTGATTACAGTCTAAAAGCATTTACACAGGGAACACATTTCACAATGCGCTTTTCAGACTAGCAGAGAAAGATCTAACACGATCCAATGACTGGAAGTTGACACTAGACAAATTCACATTGGAAATACAGGTCTGTCTCATCTTATGCTGGGGTTACGTTCCGCGGTCAGCGCGTAAAGCGAAAACCGCGTATAGTCAAAATCCCATTGACTTTAATGGCGGGCGGAATCGCCCGCACTACAGGAACAGTACATAAATTGCTATTTTTCTCTCTCTCTCTTTTTTTTTTTCCCCCCCGACCGCGCAAAGCCGAAATCGCGCATGTTAAATGTGCATAAGATGAGACAGACCTGTAAGGCATACACTTGAGGATAATTAACCATTGAAACAATTTGCCAAGGGTCATGAAGGAGTCTCCGTTACTGACAATTTTTAGATCAAGATTGGAACATTTTCTACAAAACATGCTCTTGGAATTATTTTGGGGGATTTCTCTGGCCTTTCTTTACAGAAAGTCAGACTAGATGATCACAATGGCTCCTTCTTGCCTTGGAATCTATGAATGATCAAGAACCTGGGACCCTGCCCCAGCTTCCCAGCCATAATGATCTGCAACTCCTCTACGGTGTGTTTAGTCAGTTTTGTAGACAATTTTGCTTTCTGAGCTAGGTCTCTGATACTGATTTGGAATCTGGTACCAATTACAGCAGATACATTACCTCTTTAGAGCGATCCTCGATGTCTTGTTCACAGTTTTTGCTCATACTTTCTGGTGGGCAATGAATTTCCCACATGACTCCATAAGGAAACACTATGGTGAAATAAAGCAAACATGGTCACTGACAGCTCCTGCACTGTCTCATAGTATTTATCCATCCATCCTTGTATGTTAGCATTTCACAACTGTAAATGGCTACTGATGTCCAGATCATTCCAGACACTGTACCCAATCCACAAAGCATAGCTACAAAGAAGTTGCTGTCATTTCTGAGAAGCATCTGTATGCCTCAGGCTTGGCTCTGGGTTCTAGCCTTGATTCCATCCTGGACACTGGGAATTGACTTTTCTCTCAAGACAAGAACAAGACAAATAAACCTGTTACTTGCATCCATATTCAACAGTACTGGGTTTAAGGGGGGGAAAAAGTAGCATGCCCCTGTCGGAAAACAATATGCAATGTCTGAATGTACAATTCCCATAAACATTTCCGAGCCTCCTGCAGACAGCTGCAATCCTGCAGACAGCCTTTGCCAGATGCTGTAACCCAGGCTCCAGGCTTCTCCAATAAATGTTAGTTTAGTAAGTTGACGACAAACTGTTTGGGCCAAACTCTCTCCTCTTGCTTACCCAGTCATAACTCTCTTGATGTCACCAGAGTTACACCTGACTTATGCTACTGCAAGAGGAAAGGGGCCCTTGTGTTATTTTGTTACCTGATCAGTTTTGCAGCAGCTTGAAGCCTGGTTTGTAGTCTTATCTTGGGTTTCCATCACCCTATTCATGTCACCTTTGGTGAGTGGCTTTGGCTGTCTGAAGGAGGCTTGGAAATGCAAACTGTGATTAAATACATGTCCAGAGGCAATGGTGATGAGAACGGCCAGCAAGGTCATGGGTGTAATTTCCTATCTGTAAACACACTAAGGGTTAAGTAACAAGCTCTGCTCTTACTCAGCACAGTCATCCATACTTCAGAGTGGTTCCTTTCCTGCGAGGGCCAGATGCACTTAGTGTATTTTTCAAAGACCTCACAGCTGAGATTCCTCACTAGCCCATTCAGATGCTCCAGAAAGCTGTGGATGTAGATGCTGTTGGTTGCTGAGCTGCAGAGAGGAGAGTAAAAGGCAGACCGGATCTCCACACTCCTGTCTGGCCTGTGATAAGCTAAAGGGAAAGGACAGTGTTAACTCTATTAAACACTCAATCTGCATACAGTTTGCTAATCCCCATAGTGCTGCACAAGCAGCATCCTCCCCATCTATCCTGTGGGGGAGCTAATCCCTTTAGGGTATGTCTACACTGTGATAAAAGACCTATGGCATGGCCACAGCTGGCCCAGGTCAGCTGACTCAGGTTTATGGGGATTGGTCTTGCGGGGCTATAAAACTGCAGTGTAGATGTTCCGGCTCAGGCAGGAGTCTGAGCTCTGACGCCCAGCAAGAGGTTAGAGTCTCAGAGCATGGGCTACCTACAGCCCAAGCCCAAATGTCTACCTTTTAGCCCTCCAGCCCAAGCCCTAGAAACTCAGCGCCCCAGGCTCTGAGACTTGGTGCCACTCCCTGCAGCTAGGACATTGACTCGGGGAGGCAGACCGAGGTTTGCCTTCATAAGTTCATGTACTGAGTGAAAAACGCAGTTTCAATCAGAATCCTTTAAAAACTATTTTTATGAAATAAGAAAAAATAAAATGCACGTTTATGTGATTATTCAGCATAGCAAATATTCAAGCATGCACAAAAATTCAAAGATTCAGAAATATAAAAGTATAGATCTGAACATGAAAGTGCTGTGTGACGTAAAGACTGTTCATGACACTAAAGTTGAAGTCTTCTTGGATAATAATGCCTTAATTCCTCCACAAAGACATGCAAGGTTCAGTTTTCAAGTCAGATCACTTTCATCTGACAGGAGAATTGTTTCTCTTTCTTTCATGAGTCATGCTCATCCTTAGGTGTGATGAAATTATTTTCAAACAAGAAAAGGAATTCTCACATGTTGCAGTTGATGCTCCAAATAACAAGACCACTATAGACATTTCAAAAATACACGGGAAAGCCTCATTTAAGTCCTTGGCAGCACCTAGAACTTCTTCAAATTCTTTGCAATTTTTTTTTACCTATCAGTGGTTTAAATACACCCATTTGGGGGTGTCACATGTTACCTGCGAGGAAGATGGCTGCCTAGTCCCAGACTTCTCACTCCCCACATATCAAGTCGTCTCTAATAATTACTTTCCTAGCAAACTGCCAATAACTTTCTGTCATAAAAGTTTAAATTAAGCCCCTGGATAAACTTCAAACTGTTGACTATGGATTCCA
Organism: Platysternon megacephalum; assembly: GCA_003942145.1. Taxonomy (NCBI): domain Eukaryota; kingdom Metazoa; phylum Chordata; order Testudines; family Platysternidae; genus Platysternon; species Platysternon megacephalum. Next base: position 53,241 of record QXTE01000430.1, read on the forward strand.
ATGACAAAATGAAGGCAACAAAAGACCTAAGCCTGAATCACCTCAACAGCTGAAGTGGGAGACTGCAAGGCCACAGCAGGGGGGAGGGATAGCTCAGTGGTTTGAGCATTGGCCTGCTAAACCCAGGGTTGTGAGTTCAATCCTTGAGGGGGCCACTTAGGGATCTGGGGCAAAATTGGTCCTGCTAGTGAAGGCAGGGGGCTGGACTCGATGACCCTTCGGGGTCCCTTCCAGCTCTATGAGATAGGTATATCTCCATATATTATTATTATATTAGAACCTAACCCAGAATATTGCGACACTGAAAGAATTCCTCAAAGACTGACTAGATTCAATATTGAAAGATATTCATGGCCTCTCTAAAGATATGTGTGATGTAAATTCCTGATGGTTCACTTGGAAAATGAGCTACAAAAGACTACCATTGAAACAATGAAATTAAAGAAGAAACTGACTCCTTAAAGCTCAGATTAGACAAACTGGAAGAAAATCAGGGTGATTTAAAAAACAGATCTTGAAAAAACAACTTTTGCCACTTGGGCACTGCTGAGGGCTTTGAGGGGATGGATATTATCACCTTTCTTCAGAAGCTGCCCCCTGACCTACTTAAATTGGACCCCAGCTGCTCCCATTAGCTATTGAAAGGGCTCATCGAATGCCTGGTACTAGAAAGCAGGAATCCCATCATCTTCAGGCTGCTGAAGTTCAGTGACAAAGTACCGCTAATGAATGCTGCCAGAAAAGCTGAAACCCTTATGTACAAAGGCCACAAAATTTCTCTTTTTTCCTGACTTCTCAGCTGCATTTAACAAAAAGAAGGCTGCATTCAATGGCATAAAACAAATCCTGAAGGGGACCAATGTCAGATACAGCATCAAGTACCTATCCACCTTCTGTACGGATTTAGCAGGCTCCACAAGATTTATGGAAAACCCCCTCTGAAGGTTGGCAGACATTCCGAAGACTGAGATCAGATTTGACCAAAAGTACGAGAATTTTTTTTTTTAAATCATAAAAAGCATACTTCAACAAGTTTAAAAATCAGTATGGTTTTCCTATGTATCCTTGTAGATATGGTAATATTGACTTATATAATCATAGAATGTCAGGGTTGGAAGGGACCTCAGGAGATCATCTAGTCCAAACCCCTGCTCAAAGCAGGACTAATCCCCAGACAGATTTTTGCCCCAGATCCCTAAATGGCCCCCTCAAGGATTGAACTCACAACCCTGGGTTTAAGCAGGCCAATGCTCAAACCACTGAGCTATCCCTCCCGCCAAGCAGATAACCAGATGCACTGAACTCTTCTATTGATCTCCTTTAGAACCAAATAGTAAAGACAATTGTGTAACACTGCAATGCAAAGAGTAATAGTTTAACACTAAACTGGGGTATACAGCGCCATCTACAGACTGAAGTATTATGTGCACTAATCATCACAATTTGCATTGCCAGACAGATTCTCTTCACCAGATTTGCCTCTGATGGATTGTGTTACAATAACCACTAATCCCTTGGAACCCTCAACACTCCTGACATGTAAAGCAGACTATAACCTAAATCTTAAAATCGCACTAGTTATTCACTTGTGCAGGGCATTTGATATACTATGAATGATTTGTTTTATATATTATTGTGTTTTTCATATTTACATTTTGTATTTAGATTTATCATTAGCCTATTAAGACATAAGAAAGGCCGTACCGGGTCAGACCAAAGGTCCATCTAGCCCAGTATCTGTCTACCGACAGTGGCCAATACCAGGTGCCCCAGAGGGAGGGAACCTAACAGGCAATGATCAAGTGATCTCTCTCCTGCCATCCATCTCCATCCTCTGACGAACAGAGGCTAGGGACACCATTCTTACCCATCCTGGCTAATAGCCATTTATGGACTTAGCCACCATGAATTTATCCAGTCCCCTTTTAAACATTGTTATAGTCCTAGCCAAAGTCCTTGCCTTTCAAGTTCTCTCCCTTGCTCTTTTCTCGAATAAATAGACTTACCATGCAATTTATATGGGTAAAAAAACAGCCTAGCTTGTCACACAAGACCCTTAAAAAATCCTGGGCAACTGGAGGTTTGGGTTTGCCAGATTTGTGTTTATATGATCTAGCATTCCAAATGCATCTTATTGTAAGGTGTTTTCCCTCCAGTAGCTCTTTATTCAGCCTTGTTTGACACTGAAAAAAGCCTAGCTATGCAATTTGGTTCCCTCTCATCTTTTATATACACCTTAAGAGGCTTCCCACACTCAAAGAAAAATCCAATCTTGCATCTACATGGGGCATCTTGCAATTCATTAAGATGATTACAGCATCTGATCTCATTAATTCTCTTCTCCTACCTCTCTGGGATAACCTAGTTTAAAACCCTCCTCACTAGGTTAGCAAGCCCGCCTGAGAAGATGCTCTTCCCTCTCTTCATTAGGTGGATCCCATCTCTTCTTAGCAATCCTTCTTCCCGGAACAACATCCCATGGTCGAAGAATCCAAAGCCCTCTCTCCGACACCACCTGCGTAACCACGCATTCACCTCCACAATTCGACGGTCCCTACCTGGGCCTTTTCCTTCAACAGGGAGGATGGACGAGAAAACAACTTGCGCCTCAAACTCCTTTATCCTTCTTCCCAGAGCCAAGTAGTCTGCAGTGACCCACTCAAGGTCATTCTTGGCAGTATCATTGGTGCCTACGTGGAGAAGTAGGAAGGGGTAACGGTCTGAGGTCTTGATCAGTCTCGGCAAACACTCCGCCACATCCTAGATTCTAGCTCCAGGCAAGCAGCACACTTCTCGAGTCTCCTGGTCTGGTCGGCAGATGGATGACTCTGTCCCCCTTAGGAGGGAGTCCCCGACCACCAATCTCCTCCTCTTGGGAGTGGTGGTCATGGAATCCCCATCCCTAGGACAACGCATCTTGTGCCTTCTGGACAATGGGGTCTCCTTCTGATACCTTCCCTCAGAGGGCTCTTCCAAATCCTTCTCTGCAGCAGTATCTGTGCAGAGAGCCTGAAAACGGTTTTGGACCTCTATCTGCATTGGGGGTACGTAGGTTCTCTGATGCTTGGTCCCAGGCTTGTGTTGAGTTTCCTGCGTGCCACTGTCTCTTTCCCTCAGGACATGCAGCTGCCAGGATCCCTCTAGCTCCCTCCCCAGCAGTGTCTTCTATGTGTGAGCTGGGCTCTGCCGGGTCCAGCAGCCCCTAGTGGTGGCTAGGAGCACTGCAGCCCATTTCTGTGGGAGGAAGGAAATTCTGCATGTACAACAGTAATTTCTGCAAAATTCTGCTTTGCGCCATGGCGCAGAATTCCCCCAGGAGTAGAGAGAGTGTGGGCTGACTAGAACTGGAATGCACCTCTAGAGTCCATAAGAAACCTTAGATGGTCTGCCCAGGGGGCCTGGGACACTACTGCAGAGTCAAGGAAGGGGAACTCCTAGATTGACTGACCACAGGGTTAAATCTTGTAATGTTCTGAACCTGATGGCTATTATGAGTTATGTACATAGACTGTGGCTTTATGCATTTGTATACATAAAACTGTGTTCATAATTTTTGCTGCAACATTCAGCTCCACCTCACTACAGGCAGGGCCGGTGCAAGGATATTTTGCGCCCTAGGTGAAACTTCCACCTTGTGCCCCCCTCCCCCTCCTCTCCCCAGGGCCGCCGAGAGCGGGTTCGGGCCTCGGTGAAAAAATTTTTTTGGGCCCCCCAGCAAGGGCAGACTGGCTAAACAGGGCCGACGAGAGGGGTGGGGAAGCTGGGCCCCGGGCCCCCTTCCGGACCGCCGGGCCCCGGTAAGGCGACAAGATAGGGGGGGAAGCCAGGGAAGCCGGGCCCCGGTAATTTGTACCAGCTTCCCCCCCCCCCCCTCGTCGTCCCTGCCTCCCCCCCCGAGCATCGCTTATTATAAACTTTCAAAAATGAATACTTCATAATGTGGCATTGTTCATTAGAATTAATACAGAGAGGGAGGATTTGGCCCATGAAACAATAACTGTATTAAGATGCGGCCTGTGAAAAAGTTTGAGAAACCTTGACTTAAATTTCTTTGGTGACATGATGTAATATTCAGTATTGCCAACCTCAAACATTCAGAACTCATGAGTTGGGCCCCCACAAAATCACTCAATATCTGACCTATCAGTCCTCATCCTCAAAGGAAACCTGCAAAACACTTTTCAAAAGATGAGCCTGGGAGCTTGAATTCAAAACGTTGCTAGACATTAAAAATCATGATCTTCATAAAGATACTGGATTTATGGTTAATTACAACAACTTGCAACCCACTAATCTCCCCTTTTGTCCTGGGATTACAAGGGAGTTAATGGGCTACTTCACCTTGAATGGTCCCCTTGAATATGTGCTAACTACTCGTGCTAAACTATCTGTTAGATCTCGTGTTTAGCTGTGACACTTAGTACTTGTTCAGACCTGAAGAAGAACTCTGTGTAGCTCGAAAACTTGCCCCTCTCACTAACAGAAGTTGGTCCAATAAAAGATATCACCTCATCCACTTTGTCTCTTTTAAATAAGGTGACAGCACAAGGGATTGTATAAAACCATGTGTCCCTGTAGCTAAACCCCATCACCCTGGTCCTTTTCAAGTGTTCATAGTAATAAGTTCAGTAACAGATTTGCAGACCTTTGATATCTCTACTTAAAAATGACCTGACAACTTTCCAACAACTGCTGAAAAGTGCTTTTTTGAAATGTTCTTTATAAAATAGGCCCCTCCCATATGATTTCATATTGTAAAGTTTGTCTTTAAGTTTAAATTAATATTTACTGAAACTTCTGTTTCTATTTGACATTGACTCCGCTTATGCATAATATGTGTTTCTTACTTTACTGATCACTTCCTTATCTGGGAAGTGTGAAACCAACTGTTTTGGCATGATTTTCCTAGTTTTGTGGGTGTGTTTTATAATCAGTTGAATTACTTTTTAAAATGTTAGCTACATTAATTTCGTTGTATGCTGTGGGTTTCTGAACAGTTTAAAGAGCAGGATACATCACTGCAACTGGAATTGTTTTCTTGATTTAAACACTGCAAATAAAAAAAGTTGGGGCATATTTTTGAAAGTTAGGTTAATGCAAATGTCAAGTATTTAATCATGTAACTTTTTAAATAGGTTGTTTTCTCATAGAAATCCCAGATTAATCCATACAGGGAAATACAACTAGAAAGTCCAGGGTTTTTTTTTGAGCTGTGGAGGCTTGGCCCATGCAACATGTGGGGAAGGGGACCCCGAGCCAGGGGCTGCAACTTACAACTCCTGGGTTCAGGTCGGCGCCGCGAAGGTTTCCTGCCAAGCCAGCCAGACGATGATGGTCAGGAACATTTCCCGGGAACCCCACTCTGCCTGGTGGCCACGGTCCACAGCAGCATCCCTCCTAGTCCTGCGCCGCCTCCCGCTGCCGCTCCCAGGGCAGGAGCCAACGCCGGGCTCCAGCGATCTGCGGGGGACAGAGGCGGCGGGCGGCATCCGAGTGCGCAGCTGCCTCCTCCCTGGGCTCCAACTTTCCCAGCTCCCTGAACCGCGGGGCCCAAAGCAACTTCCCGCCCCCCCAGCTCTGGCTGCTGCTGCGCTGGGGAAGTGCCTGGCCCGGAGAGCGGTGGGAGTCGGGAAAGTTGGAGCCCGGGGAGGAGGCGGCTGCGCGCTCGGATGCCGCCCGCCGCCTCTGTCCCCCGCAGATCACTGGAGCCCTCCAGCAGGGGCAGTGGCGGCAGCTCACGCGCCGGGGAGCCGCAGAACCTGAGCCCGGTGAGGGGGGAACCGGGGGGTGCGCCTGCCCGGGCTGCAGCCCAGCATCCCCCGGGGGGCTCCTGCAGCGGAGGCATGCGGGCAGCAGCCCCCATGCGCCCCCCCCCCCAGCTCCCCCCTCTCTGCGCTTGGGCTCTGCGGCTCCCAGGAGCAGGCTCAGGGCCCCGTGCCCAGGCGGCAGCTCACATGCCCGGGAGCCGCAGAGCCCGAGCACGGCGAGGGGGGAGCCGGGGGTGGGGGCGCATGGGGACTGCCGCCTGCATGCATCTGCTGCAGCCTGCAGGAGTGGGGGGGAAGGGGGTGCACCGGGCCGCAGCCTGGGCAGGAGGGGCGGGGGGCGCGGCTGTTCCCTGCTAGTGGCGCCGCCATCTTTGCAGGGCTGCTGCCCACCCTGCGCTGCGCCAGCTCCTCCATGGCTGGGGCTCGCCGGTTTTTGGCACCCCCAACCACTTGGCGCCCTAGGCAATCGCATAGTTTGCCTAGTGGTTGCACCGGCCCTGACTACAGGGAAGTAAAACAATCAGACAGGGAGGGGCCACCTCCCCAGACAGATGAGACAAGTTCCAAGTACCTAGCATTGTACAACCCAAGGGCAGCAAAGACAATAATGGACCATTAAAATTATTGGGAAAACAGTGAAGCAACTTGAAAATAGAAAACAAAACCTTAGTAATAGAAAATTAAGAAAGGAGGGAATTTTCCCCACTTACCAGGGTTCAAAAGTGTAAATGAGCATCAGTAGTCCCAAGTTTATCATAAACTGATCAAGGAAACCAATGGTGAATTGCAAAGGAAATTTGTTGAGAACACCACCAAGTTATACAAAAGCTTTTCAGCAATCTATTCTACCAGCTCTCCAGACTTCTTGAAATAGGAATCACTGTGTCCTTTGATTGACTTGTTTGGATTAGATATTGAGATGGTAAAACTTAAAATGGGTGTATTTTTTGTATATAAACTTAAGATAGAAATACAATACAAATAACAAAATTCAATGTTCAATATTTGTAAAACCTGAAAAAAATACAAAAACAAACAAAAAATAAAACTGAACCCATAGAAGTCATGCAAGGACATCAATTATTCAAATGACTAAAGAGAGAAATAAGTGACACCATAACTAAGGCTAAGATTTTGTCATGGATATTTTCAGTAAACGTCAGGGACAGGTTAATAAAGAAAAATTAATGGAAGCCTGTGGCTTGTCCCTGGCATTTACTAAAAATATTCATGGGGAGCCGCTGTGGGGGTCGGCTGGGAGCTCCTGGGGCTCCCACCACCTGTGCAGGCTCGGAGTTCCAAGGTCTCCCTCCCCCCACAGCTCAGAGCTGCAGAGGTGGCCAGAAGCTGCGGGGTCCCCTGCCATCCCCCAGGTGCCCATGGTGGTGAGGAGCAGCAGGGTACCCCTGTCCCCCAGCAGCAGGCAGGAGCTGTGGGGCAGCGGCCGCTAGCTGTGGGGTCCCCCACCACCCACGAGCTCCGGGGTACCCCTGCCGCCCACAGGAGCTCGGAGGGCCCCACCACCTCAGGTGGCAGGGGTACCCTGCAGCTCCCGGCTGCCATGGGTGGTGGAGGGACCCTGCAGCTCCCAGCCGACAGCTGGCTGAAGTCACAGAGGTCTTTGGAAGTCACGGATTTCACTAGATACCACAATCCATTTCTTAATGTTAATTGGTAAAGCCACCTCATCCAGCACCCCTAAAATCACACAAGCTTGGAGAAAGAGAGATAAACATTTTTGAGAGAGCACTGACTATGATGTTCCCAAACACATGCATTTTTGGAGAAGTATAGAGCAGCGGTTCTCAAACTTTAGCAAGCTGAGGACCCCCATTTTGATTTAAACATTTTTGCAGATCCCCAAGCTGGCTTTTAATTCTCCCCCTCCCTCCCCGGGGGTGTTCAACATCTGTTCTGCGGTGTGCAGGAGGCATTGGGAGGGAGGGGGAGGAGTTAATCAGCAGGGCCGCCGGCCCCAGACATGACTCGTGGACCGCCTAGAGCCAGACATGATTCGCGGATGCCGGGGGAGTACCCTCGCGGAGCCCCAGGGGGTCCGTGGACCCCAGTTTGAGAACCGCTGGTATAGAGGATGTATGAAAGGTTGTCATGTGGCTGTTTGCATGTCCAACATTCACTGTGTGTGGCCAACTTAGCCTTAAACAAACGTTGAGTCCAGTATATCTTGTTCTGGAAGAACAGTAAGGCTAAAGACAACCAATTTGACTCTTAATAAATCTGATCTTTTCATTGAAGGTCTGCCTTTTAATACCATAACTTCAGAATAAGTGTTGTTTATGGAAAAAGCTATCATAAGAGATCAAACAGGTTATAAAATATAGCCTCTCTCTGTCACAGAAACTCAAGCATAGAACCATGTGTCCCCACTTTGCAGAGACTTTTTTGCACATCTTTTATTATGGCAGCAATGTAATGCAGTCATCACACTTCATTTAGCTGAAACAGGGTCACTAACACATCCCACCCCCAAGGACTACTAGAATTGTGACTACTACTTTGTGGCTTTAGGACTACAATCACACATCTGAGGAAACTCAGAATAAGAAACTGGGGAAGAAAAAACTGGAACATCTTATTTACGGGGGCAAACAAATGTACGGGGGGGGCAGTGCCTGCTCATGCTCCCCCTTAGCTATGGGGCTGTGCCATGGGTTTTCTTAATCTCAGTGTAGACATACCCTTAGTGACCCACAGTTATTCCCACTGGCACTCTCCTCAACACCCTAACCTGCATCAATACCCAGACTCCCTGGGTCTCTCCAGTATAGGAGATCATGCTCCCCCCTTTGGTCATGGCAATCATTTATCTCTGGCATCTTGACCTGTTCTTCACAAAGCAGCCAATCCCACTCCCGCACCTCTCTGCACCTTGGGCAGCTTTACTACATACCATACCCCTGACAAAGAAATGGAAGTGCTTCGTGTAGCGCTTGCCCTCTTTGGAATAGGAGAAGCTGCATTTGTAGATTCCAGACTGCTCTGGGCCGAAGTCCTTGAAGGCTAGGGATCCATTCTCCAGTATGGAGCAATATTTGGAATCTAGAAGAGATAGAGAGATTATAGATTGTGGTCTTCTGTTCCAGTCACAGAACTCCAAATCCAGCGGATTATGACAAAATACTAAGCATGTTAATTAACCACACATCCTGGGGCACATTGACTACACTCTCAGTTCATTCTTATAAACGTTCAAGAAACCAAATAACTAATTTTGGCGAAATTTATTGTCAAAAGACAAAGCAGTACAATATGAAAGAGAGATATACATACTCTCCTTCCAGGAAGCAAACTCTTGCAGCATGTTCACCTTACACAAGTGTGTTTCGAAGACACTCATTTCAGATAGTATGATTTTACAAGTTATGCATCACTAGAAGTTTAAGTTTAACCCACTAGTTTGTGACAGCTTGCCATTAGTACTTCCCTACACTTTCCCATATCTTGTTTTGAATACAACATTCCAACCATTGATGAGCCACAAAAGTACTTCCTAACCATATTTGATACAAAGTATTCATGCATCTTTGCTTTGACAAGTTTCCTGTTTTCTAATATCAAAGCTGACTTCAGCTTTGGACAGTGTTGTGAGATGCCTGACATGGGTGAACAGAATTATGGGAAGAGCCTAATACATTCAGTTAACATAACTTCCCAGCATTTTATTTATATAATGTATATTATATAAATAATGTGTGCATAATACCCATTAATGTGGTGTATACTCCACCCATCATATATTGGCTAACAGGCAATTTAAAAAACTTCTCACACATATATGATCTATTCCTCCACCACTGAAAAATGCAGCCATCTCTGGGGTGTTATATAGCAGATGTTTAACAGTCAAGCATCCCTAATGCACAACAGTTTAAGCAAGAAGTAAAGATGAACCCTACATCCAACTGAAGCTATAGGGAGGAGGCAATAATTTAGGGAAACAAACATTAAATTTCCACAGGTCTTCAGTTTTAAATATGAACCAAAAATAGCACTTCCAGCAGCACAGCCCCACTCCCAGCACAATTCTGAGGCATTGGGGTCAGTACTGGCTCGAGGGGGAGAGCACACCCTACTATGTCACCAACACTGCTTCCTGCAGTACAGCCCCATCTGGGATCATGTTGGGGCACTGGTATCAAAATGACTGAGTACATGGTAGATTCCTCCATCCCTTGGTTTTTCCTTTGAAGTCTTGTCTATATTACAGGATCAGAAAAGTAAGACAGATGGAAAAGGCCTTGTACATCATCTATTCTCAACTTCTTCCTCTCCTGTACATTATCCAGAGTTTATCAGTCTACAATTAAGTAGCACATTTTGAAGGGGCCTCACTTTCATCTGCAGAAGTTCCTTGATCCTGCAAACAAATGACATGATCACAAGCAAACTGTCTAAACATCAGTTATGCACACATACCGCAGGGCTCTACATGTACTAAAAATTGAAGGCACAATTTCATGCCCTAAATGCTCATGTACAGGCCTGGTGCCCTGACTCCTTTCAGCTTGGGAGACCCAGGTGCCCTGGATGAAGGATAAACCCATTAAAACTAGGGCTGTCAAGCAATTATAAAAGCTAATCGCGATTAATCACGCAATTAAAAAAATTAATCACGATTAATCACGCGATTAATCGTGCTGTTAAACTATAATAGAATACCATTTATTTAAATATTTTGGGATTTTTTTCTACATTTTCAAATATATTGATTTCAATTATAACAGCATACAAAGCGTACAGTGCTCACTTTATATTTATTTTTGATTACAAGTATTTGCACTTACAAATGTAGAATTATGTACATTGTGAATTATCGACATTGGTGAGGCCTCACCTGGAGCACTGTGTCCAGTTTTGGGCCCCACACTACAAGAAGGATGTGGAAAAATTGGAAAGAGTCCAGCGGAGGGCAACAAAAATGATTAGGGGGCTGGAGCACATGAGTTATGAGGAGAGGCTGAGGGAACTGGGATTGTTTAGTCTGCAGAAGAGAAGAATGAGGGGGGATTTGATAGCTGCTTTCAACTACCTTAAAGGGGGTTCAAAAGATAATGGATCTAGACTGTTCACAGTGGTACCAGATGACAGAACAAGGAGTGATGGTCTCAAGTTGCAGTGGGGGAGGTTTAGATTGGATATTAGGAAAAACTTCTTCACTAGGAGGGTGGTGAAGCACTGGAATGGGTGACCTAGGGAGGTGGTGGAATCTCCTTCCTTAGAGGTTTTTAAGGTCAGGCTTGACAAAGCCCTGGTTGTGATGATTTAGTAGGGATTAGGTCCTGCTTTGAGCAGGGGGTTGGACTAGATGACCTCCTGAGGTCCCTTCCAACTCTGATATTCTATGGTTCTATGTACAAAAAACCTGCATTCAAAAATAAAACAATGTGAAATTTTAGAGCCCGCAAGTCCCCTCAGTCCTACTTCTTGTTCAGCCAATTGCTCGGACAAACAAGTGTGTTTACATTTGCAGGAGATAATGCTGCCCGCTTCTTGTTTACAATGTCACCTGAAGTGAGAACGGGCGTTCTCATGGCACTGTTGTAGCTGGCATTGCAAGATATTTACGTGCCAGATGCGCTAAAGATGCATATGTCACTTCATGCTTCAACCATCATTCCAGGGGACATGCGTCCATGCTGGTGACAGGTTCTGCTCGATAACAATCCAAAGCAGTGTGGACCAACACATGTTTGTTTTCATCATCTGAGTCAGATGCCACCAGCAGAAGGTTGATTTTCTTTTTTGGTGGTTCAGGTTCTGTAGTTTCCGCATCAGAGTGTTGCTCTTTTATAACTTCTGAAAGCAAGCTCCCTACCTTGTCCCTCTCAGATTTTGGAAGGCACTTCAGATTCTTAAACCTTGGGTCGAGTGCTGTAGCTATCTTTAGAAATCTCACAATGGTACCTTCTTTGAGTTTTGTGAAATCTGCAGTGAAAATGTTCTTAAAATGAACAACGTGTGTTGGATCATCATCTGAGACTGCTATAACATTAAATATATGGCCCAATGGGGGTAAAACAGAACAGGAGACATACAATTCTCCCCTCAAGGAGTTCAGTCACAAATTTAATTAACACATTTTTTTAATGAGCGTCATCAGCATGGAAGCATGTCCTCTGGAATGGTGGCCGAAGCATGAAGGGGCATACGCATGTTTACGAATGTTTAGCATATCTGGCACATAAATACCTTGCAATGCCCACTACAAAAGTGCCATGCAAACGTCTGTTCTCACTTTCTGGCGACATTGTAAATAAGAAGAGGGCAGCATTATCTCCTGTAAATGTAAACAAACTTGTTTGTCTTAGCGATTGGCTGAACAAGAAGTAGAACTGATTAGACCTATAGGCTCTGAAGTTTTACATTGTTTTGTTTTTGAATGCAGTTATGTAACAACAACAAAAATCTACATTTGTTAGTTGCACTTTCATGACAGAGATTGCACTACAGTACTTGTATGAGGTGAATAGAAAAATATTATTTTATCATTTTTACAGTGCAAATCTTTATAATAAAAAATAATATATACTGATTTCAATTACATCACAGAATACAATAGATATGAAAATGTAGAAAAACATCCAAAATATTTAGTAAATTTCAATTGGTATTCTATCGTTTAAAAGTGCGATTAAAACAGCGATTAATCGCGATTAATTTTTTTAATCACAATTTTTTTTAGCTAATTGCGTGAGTTAACTGCGATTAATCGACAGCCCTAATTAAAACCAAATTGGGGAGCTGGCTGCAGCTCCATTGGAAATAGGTGCCAAGTTCTTACAAGTATCATGGGGCCATTCACTTGTTCAAAAATTAGTTATTGGGCTTGATACAGGATACACTGGGTGAAATGCTCTGACCTGTGCTATGCAGGAGGTTGGACTAGATAATTACAATGGTTGCTTCTGTCCTTAGAATCCATGATTCTGTCCCAAATGGAGGTGCCAGATGACAATACATCTGAGCAACATTTGAGGACTATGGGTGAATTAGCACACATGAAAAGATCAGGACAAGTCTTGGAAGTTTCAGGTGCTCTTAGGCCTTCTGTCCTGGGGTAAATTTCACCCTAAAGGTGAAGAAGTGAGCTGGAGATGCTGGTCCCAACACAATAACACTAGAAGCTGGACTAGTTCCTTGTGCTGGTGACTGACAACAGGCTAAACTGACACAAAGTGTGCTCAAAGCATTTGTAACAGCAAGTAAGGCTGATGTATCCAACTCTTACAAGTAAGAGGAGGCAAAGCAGCCAATGAATTAATCACAGAGAAAATCTGGATGAGCACCTTTTTTTGTCCAGAAGCAAAGCAGTGACTTCAGGCTCTTAGGCCAGCAGTGGTCAGGAACACAGTGAATACATCAGAAGAGGTCTTACAAATACTGGATCTAATGCAAACCATTTGCGGGGCAGAGAAGAGACAAATGGGGTGATATCCTGTAGGTTCTCTACCCTAATTCATGCCACCTGCCTAGCCAACACAGGGGAATTAACAGAGAGCTTCAGTACTAGGAGAGAGGTTGGAGGGCTTACAGCACCTTGAATTTCCTGCCCAGTGTCCTTGGTCCATTTGTAAACTTGATCCATCCACGTCTTTGTCCCCAGTTGTTCAGAGGAGCAAGGCAGGACTGTCCCTGCACTGTTAATGCGGATGAAGACATAAACTAAGGTACAACAAAGATCGTTATTAATAATCTCTACACAAAATGTAGATGCTGGGGCCAGACAAGGGGGTGGAGACTATGGGGCTCCACAGACCGAGTTACTGCCCCCAAGTAGAGCATTGGATTGGGTGGGGATGGAGGATGCCCTTCAGGCACTTACCCATCTCATTTTCCTTCCCATAGATGAGCTGGTTCATGTTCTCTCTTTGTGGGTGCCTTGATAATACTGGCTGAGCTTTAGCCCTTTGTAATGGAAGGATTTTTCGGGTTGGAATTGGAACATGAACAAACCCTGCAGAGGCAGGAGGAAGGGGAAACCTCACTCATTCTGGCACCCCACAAAACAAGCCACCACAGACAATAACTAGACAGAAAGGATCTCCTTGTGCTTCTCAGGTACATACAGGATCACTGCACCCACCATAGGGAGGTGAACACCAGCTTTAAGTCTATGACCAGCCCACACTTTTCTGCTGAAAGTCTCTAGTGCCAAACCTCTGGTCCCTAGTCAAAATAAGGGCCTGGAACCCACAGAAAGAGGCCAGAGGATTCCCAGGCCGCCTCAGGAAAGCTTTGGGTTGATGTTTGTTGGAACCCCTTTTGATTGTTGGAGACTAACTTTCTCAGAAATGACATACTCAAGTGAGGAAATGCAGTCAATATGACCCATAATCATCACGGGTGTTAATGACCCAGGTAAGAGCTATCCTCATATCCCCATCACCATTAATGACCTGAGCTTTCACCAAATACAGCCCCAGTAATCAAAAGGAGGCAGAAGATCTGGGACTTCCGGCCCTCCATGGGGAAGATCCATCTAGACTGTCTGCACAGCTAGGGCCCTTCTCTCCCTTATGCCCCCACTCTCCCAGTTACTATAGTATAATTAGAGCTTGCTACAAGAATTCTCAGCTGTGACCTCAGCACCTGAAAAATCTAAAGGATACTTTCCACCCTTGGAGCTTAAAGTGCCTGAGCATTCCTCTGTGTGTCATGTAACAGGGGGTCAGCTGTCTTTTCAACTTGATCATGGAATTGCTGAAAGTCATTGTGGTTAGGGAGAGAAGCTACAGATGACTAGTCCACATTGTCAGACAAAGTGATGTCAGAGTCCCTGAGTCACTATATCAATAGGAACAACTGGTGGAACATACTGACACTCTCTTGGAAACGGAGTAATTATCAAACACTGGAGAATAAGCTGGAAGTGGTTCCCGTACAACTTGAGTACATAACATAAAAAAGGCCATACAGGGTCAGACCAATGGTGCATTTAGCCCAGTATCTTGTCTTCCAAAAGTGGCCAGTGCCTCAGAGGGAAAGAACAGAACAGGGCAATTATCAAGTGATCCATCCCATTGTCCAGTCCCAGCTTCTGGCAGTCAGAGGTTTAGGGACACCCAGAGCATGGGTTGTACCCCTGATCATCTTGGCAAATAGCCTTTGATGGACCCATCCTCCATGAACTTATTCTTTTTTGAACCCAGTTATGCTTTTGGCCTTCTCTATATCCCCTGGCAACAATTGCCACAGGCTGATTGTGCGTTATGTGAAGACGTATTTCCTTATGTTTGTTTTAAACCTGCTGCCCATTAATTTAATTGGGTGACTGCTGGTTTGTGTGTTATATGAAGGGGTAAATAACACTTCCCTATTCACTTTCTCCACACCATTAATGATTTTATAGACCTCTATCATATCCCCCTCCTCAGTCATCTCTTTTCCATCTTTATTCTCTCCTCCTATGGAAACTGTTCCATACCCCTAATAATTTTTGTTGCCCTTCTCAGTACTTTTGCCAATTCTAATATCTTTTTTTGAGATGGGGAAGACCAGAATTGCACATAGTATTCAAGATGTGGGCATACCATGGATTTCTATAATTATTACAATATTTTCTGTCTTAGTATCTATCCCTTTTCTAATGGTTCCTAACATTGTTAGCTTGTTTTGACTGCTGCTGCACACTGAGCAGACGTTTTCAGAGAACAATCCACAATGACTCCAAGGTCTCTTTCTGGAGTGGTAACAGCTAATTTAGACCCCATCCTTTTGTATGTATAGTTGGGATTATGTTTTCCAATGTGAATTACTTTGTGTTTATGAACATTGAATTTCATCTGCCGTTGTGTTGCCCGGTCACCTAATTTTGTGAGATTCTTTTGTAACTCTTCAGTGTCACCTTTGGATTGAACTATTTTGAGTAGTTTCGTATCATCTGCAAATGTTGCCACCTTGCTGTTCACCCCTTTTTCCAGATCATTTATGAATATGTTGAACAACAGTAGCCATAGTACAGATCCTTAGGGGACCCTGCTATTTACCTCTCCACTGTGAAAACTGTTTATTCCTACCCATTGTTTCCTATCTGTTAACCAGTTACTGATCCACGAAAGTCCAAGAACACTATATCCACTGGATCACCCTTGCCACATGCTTGTTGACCCTCTCAAAGAATTCTAATAGATTAATGAGACATGATTTCAATTTATAAAAGCCCTGTTGACTCTTCCAATATATCATATTCATGTCTGTGTCTGATAATTCTGTTCTTTGGTTGAAACTATAGTAATTTGCCTGGTACTGAAGTTAGGCTTACCAGACTAATTGCCAGGATCACCTCTGGAACCTCAACATTAAAAAATAATAATAAAAAAAATCAGCAGTACATTTAGCTATCCACCAGTCATCTGGTACAAAGGCTCATTTAAATCATATGTTACATAGCACAGTTAGAGTTCTGCAATTTTATATTTTAGTTCCATTAAAAGCCTTGGGTGAATGGTCCAGGTGACTTATTACTGTTTAATTTATCAATTTCTTCCAAAACCTCCTCTCTTGCCACCTCAGTGTGGGACAATTGCTCAGATTTGGCACCTAAAAAGAATGGCTCAGGTGTGGGAATCTCCCTCACATCCTCTGCAGTGAAGATGGATGCAAAAAAATTCATGTAGCTTCTCTGCAATGGCTTGTCTTCCTTGAGTGCTCCTTTAGCACCCTGATCGTCCAGTGGCCCCACTGATTATTTGGCAGGCTTTCTGCTTCTGATGTACTTAAAAATATTTTGCTGTTAGTTCTTGTGTCTTTTGCTAGATGGTCTTCAAATTCTGCTTTGGCCTGCCTAAATTATACTTCTGCAATTGACTTGCAAGAATTTGTCTTTTCCCCAGTAGAATTTGGGGAATGAGAATGCAGGCCAGTCCTCGCCCACAGACAACCCGCCAACCTTAAGCATATTCTCACCAGCAACCACACACCACACCATAACAACTCTTACTCAGGAACCAATCCATGCAACAAACCTCGATGCCAACTCTGCCCACATATCTACACCAGTGACACCATTACAGGACCTAACCAGATCAGCTACAACATCACCGGTTCATTCACCTGCATGTCCACCAATGTTATATACGCCATCATGTGCCAGCAATGCCCCTCTGCTATGTACATCGGCCAAACTAGACAGTCCCTATGTAAAAGGATAAATGGACACAAGTCAGATATTAGGAATGGCAATATACAAAAACCTGCAGGAGAACACTTCAACCTCCCTGGCCACACAATAGCAGATGTAAAGGTAGTCATCTTACAGCAAAAAAACTTCAGGACCAGACTTCAAAGAGAAACTGCTGAGCTTCAGTTCATTTGCAAATTTGACACCATCAGATCAGGATTAAACAAAGACTGTGAATGGCTAGCCAACTACAAAAGCAGTTCTCCTCTCTTGGTGTTCACACCTCAACTGCTAGAAGAGGGCCTCACCCCCCCCGATTGAACTAACCACGTTCTCTCCAGACTGATTCTTGCCTGCATATTTATACCTGCCTCTGGAAATTTCCATTACATGCATCTGATGAAGTGGGTATTCACCCACGAAAGCTTATGCTCCAATACCTCTGTTAGTCTTTAAGGTGCCACAGGACTCTTTGTTGCTTAATGCATTCTTAGTGTCTTGGAAGGAGAGGAGGGAAGAACGGGAGAATGAAGCCTCTTGGAGTGCCTGGGTGTGGCTTAAAGCTAGTAAGGCCACATAACCATAGAGGGTTAATGGTAATAACCAAAGTGGTCTTCAGTATACCAGAAGCAAGTGCCATGAGATCAGGTAGGATGGTACCACATGTCCCTCAGAGGTGGAACATATAGAGGGTGCAAAGCTCTAATTACATGAAAGAGGTGGGTGTGATGTTACACCCCATATTCTTCATAGAAATATGGTTATGATATGCATATGGCGTAAGTAAGGTACATTTTATGTAAGACGGCTCATGTAACGTATCATTGGAAAGGTTATGATTTACTGAATGCAATTATCCAATTTGTATGCATGTATTATTTCTGTATTTAAAGTTAGGAATATTGATTATGTAACAATTACAAATGTGTGTATTTGCGAGACACCCACCAGACAACCAGCCATCACAGCCTTGATAAGCCTTCCTGAGAGGCATCCTGGGACATAACTGTGACACTACCAGATAAGGTGATAAGATCACCTGATACAAAATACCACCTTGGACACTGCTGGTACTTTTCCTCTGTAGGGAGATGGGGATCAAACAAAGGTTTCCTGCCTTAGGTAAATCCTTTTAAGGCTGGGGAAGGGGTTAATCTGGACTCTCCTCCATTGCCTACCCAAGAAGAAGGACTGCTGAAAGAACCAGAAGGGATGAAGGAACTAACCTGAAGGGAAAGTCAGGGGTGAGTCCTGACTGAGACTCGGGTCCAGTCTGTAAGAAAAAATAACTGGAACTCTAAGCTACTGAAATGCTGCAACTTACCTAAAATAACATTTAGGGTGAGGAATTGCTTCTTGAAACCAGTCTCTGTAAGATCTTAAGTTTAGTATGCGTGTTTTGTTTTATTTGCTTTGTTATGTTTTCTATCCCTTATAATCACTTAAAATCTACCTTTTATAGTTAATAAACATGTTTTTGTTTATTATTAAACCCAGTTTGTGCAATCCATGTTGGGGAGGAGGGGCAAGAAGCTGTGCATATTTTTTTTATAAGCTTGCGCTGTGCAGATTTTTCTATACAGCAAAAGACAGTATTATTCTGGGTTTATTCCCCAAAAGGGGAGTGCATGTGAGTGCTAGGTGAATCCTCTCACACAGAGCTGACTTCAGTCTGTGTCTGCAGCTGGGTGTGGCCCTACCTGTGTGTGTGTGTGTATATGCGTGCTGCAAGAGGCCGGAGAGCCTAATTCAGCAAAACATGGAGGGGGCATCCAGGCTGGTAGAGCAGGAAGGGCTCAGTGAAACCCCAGTACATCAGGTGGCATCCCAGAAGGGGGGGGGGGTCCAACCTGTCACAGTAGGTTCTGGTTACAGCAACCAAATATATCAAACCCAGATCTTCTGCAGATTCTTCAGTTGTGGAATATATCTCATAGGTAGGAGCTCAAGGAAACTGCACTGATGAAGTGGAGGTGTTGCCTGTAGGTGATATCAATGGAGTCATCAGCAAGTGGGGTCAGATCCAGAGCCATAGGTGCAAAATCATAGTTCTCTCGAGAGCAGTGCTGCTGCTTCTCTTTTTCTTATATTTTCCCCTTAGTACCAGATAGAAGAAAGAGAAACCCTGACAAAATCTGTTTCTAGAGTTGATGGGGAGGAAGCAGCTGGCACCAGGGATGAACTTAAGCCATGTCTACACTACCAATTTTTGTCGACAAAAGTTATGTCGGCACCCAAAAGTCTACATAATAAAAATCGGAATTGGGGGACGGTGATATCAGATACCCAGCTGGACGGAGGGGGCTTCTGGACTGGGAAGAGAGCGCAGCCAGAGCCCACCTGGATGCAGGAGAGACCTAGATGTACTGTGCTGAGGGATGCTAGGCCTGAGGGCCCAGAAAGTTTCCTGTGTGCTGGGTTCAGATGCTCAATAAACCCTCCTGTTTTACGCTGTCTGAAAGTCACTCCGGTCTAGAGATCAGGTTTGCATTATTCCTTCTGGGAGTGGAGGCCCCAGGAGTCCAGAGCGAGTGGACTTCCTGAGGGTAGGGGGGAGAGACAGGCGTGCTGAAGGCTCAGAGAGGGGTGGTTCCAGGAGGCGGATGGGCCTATGGCTTAACCCCTGAGAGAGAGTGGACCCACGAGAAGGGCTGTCGCACTGAAAGGGGTTCCTCCTAGGGACCGTACAGACCCGAGAGAGAGCACAAGTCCTGTGAGTCTGTGACAACTTGGTAGCAGAAGCTGGTTGGTGGATGCACCCTGTAGACAGTTGGCTGCGAGTGGAGGGGCTCTGCAGTGAGTGGCTGCCAGCGGTAAGACGAGAATTAAAGGAACCAGTGAGGAAATGGCCTATAACCAGCTCCCTAAAAGGGATATTGCACATCTGTGCAGGGATGGACGGCTAGGCATTGGGAGGCTCACCAAGGAGCAGCTGATTGCCTAGAGAGTGACCAGTCTGAGGAGCAAGTTACAGATCCCAGCAGGGCTTCTGGGATGCCCGGAGAGCCTGGGAGTAGCCAAGGGGGCAGTCAGTGTAGCAGCCGGGAGTCTGTCAGACCCGATACCCTGGTCAGCAGGGGGGTTCCCCAATCAGGTTTCTCCCTGGAGGAGCTGTGGAGACTGGAGCTGGAGATGAGAGCGAAGGAGGTGGAACTGGAGGAGCGGAGGCTGGTGGACAGAGAGAACGAGAGTACCATGCAGCACAGCAAAAGCAGGAACTGGAATTGGAGGAGAGGTAGGCCAAAAGGGCCTGCCGGGGGGGTGTGTGTGTGTGTGTGTGTAAGTGGAGAAGGACCCTCAGATGCCAGTTCTGCAGGGAATCTGGACACCAAATTGTTGCTTTAGTTTAAGGGGGGGGGGGGGGGATATTGATGCCTACCTCACAGCCTTTGAGAAAGCTTGTGATTTGAACCAGATTGACCTCGCGGACAGGCTCCGCTGTCTAATCCCCCTGCTGGGTCCCAAGGCCATAGAGGCGTTCAGCCAAATGTACGGTATTGAGACTGGGGACAATGAACTGTTCAAACAGGCTTTGCTGCTGAAGTTTCAATTGACCCCCAAGGCGTACAGGAAACGATTCCAAGGTTACGCAAGACCCCAGGTGTCACTTACAAGGAGGTCACCAACCTGCTGTGGGAATATCTCTGCAAGTGGGAAAAGGGTGCAGGGGCCACTACCGCAAAGGACGTGTATAACCTGGTGGTGATTGGAGCAGCTGTCTGACAATTGCCCTCCAGAATGTAAGATGTAGGTAGTGGACCGGAAGCCTAAAGATCTGTGCAGTGCGGGGACACTGACAGATGAGTTTGTGGACAGCAGATTGGGGGGAGGAGGGAGACCCACGTCGGGTACTCAGAAGGGGAGTCACCCAGAGACCTCTCAAAAGGTGGGATTCCAGGAAGTACAACTCAGGGGTGCTCATGAACGCTGGGGCGGGCCAACCCCCCTCATGGGACTCGAGGGACCTGAAATATAATTACTGTGGCCAAAAAGGACACAAGGTGGCGCAATGCCTGAAGAGGAAGGAAATGGAGGCCAAGCAGAACCCTCGGAGTGTCAACTGGGTGGAAGCCCACCCACAGGGAGCACCACCAGCCCAGGGGGCCATGGTCGATGTGGCAGGACCAGGGGGAGGGGACTGTCAGGCCAGGCCAGCTGGTGAAGACAGGGGCTCCAGCCCCAGAGTGCCCGCACTCAATTCACTGGGTGAGCATGGGACAGACCCCGCGGGACAATCGCCACATCATCCCCATTGAGGTGAGGGGAAGGAGCGTCCGGGGTTCTGGGACACAGGTGCGGAGGTGACACTGGCCTGGCCAGAGATGGTGGACCGAGACCAGTTAGTGCCCAATGCATACCTGACTCTGAGGGGGGTGTTCAGGCCCCCCGTCAATGTGCCTGTAGCAAGGATACATCTGAAATGGGGGGCTAAGGAAGGCTCCAAAGAGGTTGGGTTGCATGTTCAGCTACCCCTGGAGGTGCTAATGGGTAATGACTTGGAGGACTTGCTGGATGGCACTCAGAGCGCCCTGGTCCCTACCTAAAGCCAGAGCCAGCGAGGGACACCCTGTCCTGAAGGTACGGCTCAATAGGGCTGGGCCTGAACCTCTCTCCCAAGGTGGGGAAATTGAGGCAGAGCCAACCAGAGCTGTGCCCTAAACCCAGCAGCTGAATTCCAGACGGAGCTGCAGGAGGATCCCTCCTTAGAGAAGCCGAGGGCCCTTGCTGGCCACAGTGGTGCAGGACCCCTGGGGGAGGACTGCTGCTAGAGATTCCTGTGGGAGAAGGGATTCCTGTACCAGAAATGGGCTGGTCCGGGGCACACTGAACCTTGGAAAGTCAGGAAGCAGCTGGTGGTTCCCCAGACTGTTCCCCGCAGATTTTTGTACTGGGGGGAGGGGGAGTTCCCTGCAGACTGTTGTACTTGGCCCATGATATTCCCTTTTTGGGGTATCAGGGAATCTGGCGCACAAGGCAGAGGCTGCTGCAGAACTTTTACTGGCCTGAGGTCTTTGACGCAGTCCAACAATATTGCAGTGGACTTCGGAGACAGTGATATCGGATACCCGGCTGGACGGAGGGGGCTTCTGGACTGGGAAGAGCTGTCAGAGCCCACCTGGATGCAGGAGAGATCTAGATGTGCTGGGCTGAGGGATGCTAGGCCCGAGGACCCAGAGAGTTTCCTGTGCTGGGTTCGGATGCTCAATAAACCCTTATGTTTTACACTGGCTGAGAGTCACTCCGGTCTAGAGATCAGGGTGGCATTATTCCCTCTGGGAGTGGAGGCCCCGCGGGTCCAGAGTGAGTGGACTCCCTGAGGGGGGCCCTCAGCAAGAGACAGGTGTGCTGAAGGCTCAGAGAGGTGCGGTTCCAGGAGGCAGAGGGGCCCCCCAAGAAGGGCTGTCACTGAAGGGGGTTCTCCCAGGGATCGTACCGAGAGAGAGCATGAGTCCAGTGAGTCCATGACACAATGGTGACATTTGGTGCCTTATATTCCAGTAAGAAAATGATTAAAATGCCTGTGCCTGCAATCGCAATTTGTAGGGAAAAAAATAAAGATGATTTACCATTATAAAACTTTGCGTTTATTGCACAAGAAACAGTGCACGCAAACACACAGATGCTTGGTGGTAAAGGAGTAACCAGGGAAGGGCAGACTTTCATAACTGTGTGTAGGTCTAGCTATCATTGTGAAAGTTGTACGACAGGGTAGAGCGAAGGGGAAACCAAGAAGTCCCGGAAAGTGGAAAGGACTGTGCGGGCAGAGTTTTGGGGGAGGAGAGGCAATGGAAAAGTTTGGAACGTGCTGCAGTGGAGGTCAAGCATGGATCTGCTCAGTCTGCAGCATTAAGGACATCAGGATCGGCATTTGCTCCTCCATTACTTTAATCATCCACTCAGTTGTGTCCTTAACAAACACATGATTCTGTTTTCTATCCTGCCATTTGGTTTCCCAGCACTCCTTGCGTTCCCTTTTTTCTGCATTGGCACACTGCAGTACCTCTCAGAACATGTCTTCTTTGCTGTGTCTTGAGTGCTTTCTTATCTGGCAGAGATGCTCGACTGGGGTGCCTGGGGTGTTCCTGAAGGTGTTCACATCTGGTGAAGCACAGGGGACAATGCACAGAAGCAGGATTATTAAATTCATGCACAGTATTGAAACACTTCAGTTAAATACACCTTTTGCAACACTGCAATCACTTTCTCACTGACCCTAGCCAGGCACACATCTCTGTGAACACCCAGAGCATGGTGAGTGTTGGTGTGTGTGTGGGGGGGGGGAGGGAGGGCATGCACAGGGCGCTCCACATGGGGAAAAAGAGCACACAATCTTTGCAAGCGTCATGGTGAAGCATTCTAGGGAAAAAATTCTAAAATTCTCCCACACTTTTCCACAGGCAGGGGACATTCCAGCAGACATCTCACTGCTAAGGGTAAGCAGGGAAATGAGGGTACATCTACTCCATTCTTGTGGCTTCCGCCCTGCTCCGTATGCTGCTCATCAATGTGACACTTTGGTCCCTGCACAAATGATTGCCTAATGGCACGGGAAAGTTTCCTACAATGGGGGAAGGAACAAACCTGCTCTGCCATGGAACCTTTGGCAGAGGATTACCGAGTACCACCAGGAAACTTTCCTGGAGATCTCTCTGGAGTATTCCCATGACATCTTGGTGTGCATCAACACCCTATTCTGCTGTACCGATTAGCTACACAGGGAAATGTCCATCTCACAGAAACACAGCCAGCCTTGCGTCTGACGAAGTGGGCATTCAGCCACGAAAGCTTATGCTCCAATACATCTGTTAGTCTTAAAGGTGCCACAGGACTCTCTGTTGTTTTTTACAGATCCAGACTAACACGGCTCCCCCTCTGATTCTTGACAGCCAGCCTTGTACATGTCTATACCCTGAATCCAGCTCTGCACTACACAAGCCACAGCCACCTCATCTCCTGGTTCTTGCTCCTCAGAGAGCAACTGCTGAGACATGCTAGACACCTCTAGAGTGGAGAACAGTTCCTGGCTGCCTGCCCCGCCGGGAGCTGCACATCCTCGTCTAACTCCACCTCTTCATCAATAGCTTTGTCCTCTGGGTTAGGTCCTCTTTCCGCCGCCTCCGTGCCCTCCGAAGTATCCATGGGGCTCTTGGCGGTGGAGATGGGGTCACCACCGAGGATAGCGTCCAGCTCCTTATAGAACCAGCAGGTGTTAGGTGAAGCACCGGAGCAACAGTTTGCCTCCCTCACCTTATAGTACACCTGCCTCAGCTCCTATATCTTCGCTCTGCACTGTAGCGTGTCCCGATCATAGCCCTTTTTGCACAAACCACAAGAAATCTGCCCGTAGGTATCCCAATTCCTATGGCTCAAGCGCAGCTGGGACTGCATAGCCTCCTCTCCCCATATACTGATCAGATCCAACAGCTCAGCAGTGGTCCAACGGGAGAGCGTTTGGTGTGATAACCCGCCATGGTCATCTGAGAAGATGTGATGAGACCTCTCCACACAGAGCCATCAGGAAATGGAATTTCAAAAATTCCTGGGGCTTCTAAGGGGGAGGGGAAGATGTTTGTTTACCTGGCTGCAGGGCAGTGGAGTTCAAACAGCTGACCAGAGTGATCAGGATGGGCATTGTGGGACACCTCATGGAGGCCAATTAAAGCAATGAAATCAGGCGTGCTGTCTACACTTTGTCAAGAAAAATGTAGAGGAAAAAGATGCAAGTCTCTCGTCGGGGTGGATGTATTTAGTCGCCAAAACCAGGCATTTTGCCCGACAAAAGTCGCATCGCAGTGTGTACGCACTCACTGTTTGGTTGAAAAAAGGCAGTTTTTGGCGACAAAACTTGGTAGCATAGACAAGGCCTTAGAGATAGCACCACAGATGTAGGTGACACTGGAACTCTGGAGCTGCCCATGGTGCTGAAGTTGTAGCCAGCACCAAGATGTCAGCACTTGAGTGCGTCACTAACTTTTGGGGCTCAACTATCAAATAGAAGCTCTTAGAAGACATAGGCACTGCAGTCTTGTCACCAGGTAGTGGCCAAGGAGTTTTTGGCATGAGCTGGGAATAGGAGGGTGCTGGGGACAAAGTCTTTGGCAGTCAAGACCTTGCATGCCAGAGCACACACTTAGGATACGTCTACACTACCCGCCGGATCGGCGGGTAGTGAGCGATCTATTGGGGATCGATTTATCACGTCTAGTGTAGACGCGATAAAAATCGATCCCCGATCGCTCTGCCGTTGACTCTGGAACTCCACCGCGGTGAGAGGCGGAAGCGGAGTCGACGGGGGAGCAGCAGCGGTCGACTCGCCGACGTCCTCACGGCCAGGTAAATCAACCTAAGATACGCCGACTTCAGCTACGCTATTTGCGTAGCTGAAGTTGCGTATCTTAGGTCGATCCCCCCAGTGCTTCTGCTTTCCCACCATAACCAAATCCTTACTGTGCACTGCCAATGGTGCCAAGGTAATTTTATGGAGCCCAGGAGGATTTTGGAGCTGACAAAAACTGCCTTGAGCCATGCATATTGCTCCAGCTTGTAGCTGCCAAGGGTTCTTCCTACTTCTTTCTTAGTTACTGCTTCAATACAAAGGCCTGAATTGTTGCCAGGTCCAAGAGAAACTGTCAGAATTTGCATGGCTTAGGAGGTGGTGGAAAATCTGTTTCCCTGAGAGGCAGAAGTTGTGTGCATCTGACTCCAGGAACATTCCCAGGCATGAAGCAGGCTTTATAATCTCTTTTTTCAGGTCTGCCATGACTGGCATCAACTTGACCAAACTGCAGTAACACACTGAGGTAAAACATAGTTCTTTCACATTTACCTCAAAACAGTAGAACTGAATAGACACCTAACCTAACATTATTCTTATCTCCATTGTTTAAAAAGAAACAAAAAGGTGTTCAGGTTAAAGCTGCCTGAAAAAGTCAGATCGTTACAGCAGCAAGGTTACTCACACATCTATAGCCAAAGGCAGTCAAAGGAGCGGACATCAGTGGAGCTGCACCTTTTTCATTTAACTCCTGCCCCAAAACACAATGCCCAAAGGGCATGACTTTCCAAAAGGTTCCAGATCACCATGGCACGGCACAAGCACCTTGAATTCTACCTGTGGGAATATATAAGAGGCATCTGATGATGAAGGGGCAGTATGTGACAGCATCTTTCTCCTAGAGACATTTTTGAGTTAGTGTATGGATAAAAGCTGTCTGCTACAGAGGAGGGCTGCCTTCCTCCAGGTAGCGTCTTTGTGGTAGGAGTAGACAAATGCAATTACTAGTCTAAATCTCAGTAAAAGTACTGTAGAACCTCAGAGTTATAAACACCTCAGGAATGTAGGTTGTTCATTACTCTGAAACGTTCGTAACTCTGAACAAAAAGTTATAGTGGTTCTTTCAAAAGTTTACAACTGAACATTGACTTAATATAGCTTTGAAACTTTATTATGCAGAAGAAAAATGCTGCTTTTAACCATCTTACTTTAAATGAAACAAGCACAGAAACAGTTTACTTATCCTATCAAAAATTTTTTTTTTAAACTTTCCCTTTTTTTTTCTTTAAGTAGTTTATGTTTAACACAGTGCTGTACTGTATTTGCTTTTTTTGGTCTCTGCTGCTGCCTGATTGTGTACTTCCAGTTCCAAATGAGGTGTGTGGTTGACTGGTCAGTTCACAACTCAGAGGTTCTACTGTACATTTAGGGGATACAAGTGGGAAAAGAAGCTTTGAGTTGCGAGTTGGACATATCACTCATGGAGGTGACTAAATTTTCAGACGGGCAAAGAAGAAATGGTTACCTACCTTTTGTAACTGTTGTTCTTCGAGATGTGTTGCTCATGTCCATTCCATTCTAGGTGTGTGCGCGCCCATATGCAGAGTCTTCGGCGACTTTTACGTTAGTGGTATCCACAGGGTCATCTGCGACGCCCCCTTGGGTGCTGCAGTCATGCGTAGGTATATCAGGCGCCGCCGACCCAACGATCTTCTCAGTTCCTTCTTGCTGGCAACATAGGGGCAGAAGGGCAGGTAATGGAATGGATGTGAGCAAAACATCTCCAAGAACAGTTATCAAAAGAAGGTGACCGTTTTTTCTTCTTTGAGTGCTTGCTCATGTTGATTCTATTCTAGGTGGCTCATAAACAGTATCCTTGGAGGTGGGCTCAGAGTTCAGTATGGCGCGTGCAGTACTGCTCTACCGAAGCCAGCATTGTCCCAGGCCTGTTGGGTAAGTGCGTAATGGGACGTGAACGTGTGGACAGATGACCAGATGGCCGCCATACAGATGTCCTGGATAGACACTTGGGCTAGGAAAGCTGCTGAAGAGGCTTGCGCTCTGGTTGAGTGGGCGGTGACAATCGCTGGAGGTGGCACCTTCGTCTGGTCATAGCAGTAGCAAATGCAGGCGGTGATCCTAGAAGACGAACAGCTGGGTCGATTTGCGGAATGGCTTGAAGGCTAGCGCCCTTCTGACATCTAGGGAATGCAGCCAACTCTACTCCTCCAGCTTATGTGGCTTTTGAAAAAATACAGGCAGATAAATGTCGTGGCCTTTATGAAACTGGGAGACCTTGGGCAGGAAAGCCGGGTGTGGATGCAGTTGGACCGTGTCCTTGTAAGACTGTGTGGGGTGATTCCAAGGTAAGTGCTCTGATCTCAGAGACCCCGTGGGCTGAACTTATTGCGACCAAGAACGCGACCTTCCAAGAAAGGAAGAGGAGAGAACAGAAAGCCAGAGGCTTGAAGGGGGAGTGTGTGCCACAAATTGCAGGATGTAGCCCAAAGAAATTGTGTTGAGCACCCAACAATCCGAAGTCAGCTGCGACCAGGCTGACCGGAAGGGGCATAGACAGTTGAGGAAAAAGCAGGAGGTGGATCCTGGGCAGTGGCTGGGGTGCCATCCTTGGGCGCATCCTCAAAATGCATGTTTCTGGCTGCCTGGTCTCTAGAGGGGGTAGGCTGGGCAGAAGAGCTGGACTGGGGGACACCCCACAACCTTGACTGAGGCAGAGGAGGCGGAAGCCAGAATGGCGTTCTAGCTTGTTGAAGGGTGTGCAGCTCTGCAGTGATAGGACAAAAAACGGGGGTTAGTGGGTTATCGATTGTTGTAACAAGCCATAAATCCAGTGTCATTAATAAGACCACGATTTTTAGCATCCAGCTAAATTATTAAATTAAGCTCCCAGGCTCGTTTTTTAAGGTGGGGTGCAAGTATCCCATGTGGATGAGGAATGAAGTCAGATATGGAGTGGTTGTTTTGTGAAAAAACGTTCACTCCTATGATATGGCTTTTTACAACAATCTGTAACCAACTAACCCCCTTTTTTGTCCTATGACTACAGAGGTGTTAATTGGCCACTTCACCTTGAATAGTTTCCCAGACCTGAAGAAGAGCTCTATGTAGCTCAAAAGCTTGTCTCTTTCACCAGCAGGAGTTGGTCCAATCAATGATATTACCTCAACCACCATGTCTCTCTAATATCCTGGGACCAGCACAGCTACAATACTGCAAACAAAATAGAAATAAGGAGCACATTTTTAATAGTGATTATAATTAACCATTGGAACAACGTACCTAGAAACACAGTGGATTCTCTCACTTGAAGTTTAAAATCAAGACTGGATATCGTTCTAAAATATATGATATATCTCAAAAAAGAAATTATGGGACTGATGTAGTAATTACCGAGTGCGATTTTATGGCCTGTGCATGTAGGTGGTTGGACTATATGATATTAATGATCCTTTCTGGCTTTAAAATCTACGAAAAAAACCTCCTGATGATGGATAATGTATATAGAAAATAAGTGTAACTGTAGGTAATGGGAAGATTCTCCTCTTCCCGATTTGGATAGCACCCTTCATTTTGCTTGTCTTGGGGGCCAAAAAGTTTTATAACTATTTGGAATAAGAATGAAACTGATGAGTAATTGTAGGTGGGCAGCACAGTGGCCACAACACTATGCAGGGTATTGGTTCATTTCTGACTCAGAGGGAAGGAGCACCAGTTACTGAATCACTAACAACACTTCCTGTAGCACCTGCGTTTTCAGTGTCTCTGGTCACCAGATGAAATGCCATTTAGCTTCACAGCTCAAGATACTATGGCTTCAGGCAGGCAGCTCACTCCCAGTGTTGTGCCTCTGGGTGTGCTGCAAGCATGCAGAGCAAGCTTATTCAATGAACCTCCCATAGCAAGAAAGAGTCCAACTCTGTCATTCCCAATCACCACTAAGCCATTTGTCAATAGCAAAAAATACTTTATAATAAATTACAGAACAAAATAAAATGTCAAACATGGGATTGCAGTGACATTTCAGTTACCCTGTTTCAGTCACTCAGAGAAAACTCTTCCTGAAAAGACCTTTCTAGCCTCTGATCAAATTTTAGCTGCAGAATTTAATAGGGAATACATTTAAAATTGAGGCTCTGGCTGTTATCACACAAGACTATTGCCCCAACCCTCTGAATCTGAGCCACCACCATAACTAAATGGAGACAATTCTCAGAAGAGCCTTCCAGCAGAGGTCTCACCCATCCCCTGCACGCAAGAGAAACCATGAGCTTTGAATGTGGGGATGGTGTTAAACTCCTAGGGGTGGACCGACACACCAGGAACTCAAGTTCCCAACAAGGCGGAGCAAAACCATTTGGAGAAAAGGGAAAAGTGCAATCCTTATTTTGTTTTAAAAGTCACAATGGCAAAAGGTTAAACACCTGAAGTCAGAACTCCAGCTCACAGTAACCAACTGATTTTGCAAGTACAGATATTTAAGTATCAGAGAAAGTGCTTCACAGAAGTTAGATTGCATACAAGGCTGCACTGGTGTCTTCACAGCACAGAAGGTGGTGGACAGTTTGCTCTTGCTGTTCTCGCCAGTCGAAGGGTTTGCAGTGCTTTGCTTCTGAAAGTCTCTCTTAGTGGCTGCTTCTATTCTGGTACTTCATCCTTGTCTCCTGCATGAAGTTTCTGAAGGCTGGTTCTTCGTGGCTTTCCTCAGTGACTGGGGGGGGGAAACAAAACATAATTCAGTACTAAGCCAGCTCCTACCCTGCTTAAGGTTCTGAGTTAAGGCGAGAGGAAGGCTACTGGGAACACTTAGAGTAAGATGGAAAATGTCTGTCTAGGTAAGGGGTCGGCAACCTTTCAGAAGTGGTGTGCCGAGTCTTCATTTATTCACTCTAATTTAAGGTTTTGCGTGCCAGTCATACATTTTAACGTTTTTAGAAGGTCTCTTTCTATAAGTCTATAATATATAACTGAACTATTGTTGTATGTAAAGTAAATAAGGTTTTTAAAATGTTTAAGAAGCTTCATTTAAAATTAAATTAAAATGCAGAGCCCCCCGGACCGGTGGCCAGGACCTGGGCAGTGTGGGTGCCACTGAAAATCAGCTCGCGTGCTGCCTTCGGCGCCCGTGCCATAGGTTGCCTACCCCTGGTCTAGGTCTTCATCTACTTGCAATTCCCTTCTCCTTGGTCCACTCAAGTACTAGAAATTCCCAGGAGAGGAATATGAGAAGCTAGAGAGAATTGGACAGGGAAGGGGATCACACATACAGTCTCTGTCTCTCTCCCCCATGCTCCCTGTCCCTCCCCCCCCTTTAGTTGAAAAGTGGCTGGCAATCTAGTAGGATCCCCATGGAACAATGGGACTGAAAAACCTACATCATATGACACTGTACCTGCCTCATTAGGCATTACAAACCCTTCCCAAAGCACCCTGCGGCCAGTTGCACAGTGGGATAGCTACCCACAGTACACTGCTCTCTTTGCCTTTGCAAGAGCTGTTTGTGTGGATGCACTCTGCCAACACAAGGAGCATAATGTGGACATGCAACAGTGGTTTAATTAAAGTGCTTTAATTAAAACAGCAAAACTTTTGGCGACAAAACTCTGCAGTGTAGACATAGCCTAAGACATAGCCTTTCCTGTCCATCCACACAGCTAAAACTCTCATCCAAGTCTCACATCTCAATTACTGAAACATTCTTCTCGCTAGCCTTGACAAATGCAATCTTGCCTCGCTTGTATCCAGAATGCTGGCTGCAAGGAATTTTCCTAGCCTCTCTCTTTGACCAGGTCACCCATCTCTTGCATCCCTCTTCTGGCTCTCCCTTCTCTATCACATCAAACATAAACCTGCTTGCATTTGTTTTCAAGGCCCTTCATGGTCAATCCCCACTTTACCAATTATCGCATTTGCTAATGAGCTGTTGATGCTTGTCTCTGATCCACCCATGGTGGCAGCCTCCACTGCACACTTGTTACACTTTCAAAGAAGCATTTTCTCCAATGCGGCTCCTCACACTTGGGAGGTGCTCCCCCAAACTTCCACAAAGCTATCTCATTCTCCACTTTCAAATCCCTCCTCAAAACTCTTTGCCATGATGCCTACAAAAATGTTGACAATGGTTAGGCTACCGGTGAGCTAAGACCACTGTTTATCATGCTGACTCCATGTACTCCTCTGTCCATTTGTTATCTCTTTGTCCTATATTTAGGTAAGTACTGTCTTTCTGTTCTGTGTTTGTACAGTACCTTGCACAATGGGGCACTGGTCCACAAAAAACGGTTACTAACATTCCGTAACGGTTGTTCGAGATGTGTTGCTCATGTTCATTCCATACTAGTTGTGCACACACCACATGCACAATTGCTGGAGATTTTTCCCTTAGTGGTATATGTAGGGACAGCCCTAGCGCACCCTGGAGCCCCGCCCTTATGTGCCCGTATAAGGGGCGCCGCCAGCCCCGCACCCTCTCAGTTCCTTCTTGCTAGCAACTCCGACAGAGGGAGAGGAGGTCAAGCCATGGAATGGACATGAGCAACACATCTCAAAACACAACAGTTACAGAAGGTTAGTAACCATTTTTTCTTGGAGTGCTTGATCATGTCAATTCCATTCTAGGTGACTCACAAGCAGTATCCCTGGCAGTGGGCTTGGGGTTCACGGATGTGTCGACTGCAACACTGCTCTCCCCAAACTGGCATTGTCACGGGCCTGCTGGATGGTGGTGTAGTGGGACGCGAAGGTATGGACCGATGACCACATTGCGGCCCTGCAGATGTCCTGGACGGGAATCTGCGCAAGGAATGCTGCTGATGAAGCCTGAGCCCTTGTACAGTGGGCTGTCACAATGGCCGGCAGTGGGACTTTCACCTGCTCGCAGCACACCCAGATGCAGGCAGTTATCCAGATCTTCAGATGATACTGGCAGACCTTTCATCCTGTCCACCACCACTATAAAGAGCCGCGCTGATTTGCGGAAGGGATTAGTCCTTTCGATGTAGAAGGCCTGGGCCCACCTAACATCTAAGGTATATAGTCGACGATCCTCATCTGATCTGTGAAGCTGGGAAAGAAGATGGGCAGAAAAATGTCCTGGTTGTTATGGAACTGTGAAACCACCTTTGGCAGGAAGATTGGGTGCGGGTGCAGCCAGACCTCATCTTTGAAGAACACCATATAAGGGGTTCTGAAGTCAGGGCTCTGATTTTGGAGACCCTTCTGGCCAACCTAATTGCCACCAAGAAGGCCGCCTTCTATGACAGTAGTAGCAGGGAACAAGATGCCAATGGCTCAAAGGGGGCCCCCCCATGAGCTTTGACAGTACCAGATTCAAGTCCTATGGGGGAATCAGGTCATAAACCTGTGGGTAAAGTCTTCCCAAGCCTTTACGGAACCTGACTGTCATCTCGTGTGAGAAGACTAATTTACCCTGGACCAGAGGATGGAAGGCCGAGATGGCCACCAGGTGTACCTTGACCGATGATAGGGCCTGACCCTGGTGCTTCAGGTGGAGTAGATAGTCATCTATGCAGTCCATCTTGGACTGAGATGGGGAAAGACCCCAATCAGAGGCCCAACAAGTGAAGCGCTTCCACTTGGCCAAGTAGGTCGCCTTGGTAGAGGGTTTCCTGCTACCCAGTAAGACTTGCTGGACCTGCTCCGAGCAGGCCCGTTCCTCAGGGTTCAACCACGCAGCAGCCAAGCTGTCAGATGCAGGGACGCGAAGTTCAGGTGAAGCAACCAACTTTGGTTCTGCGAGATCAAGTTGGGAGCTGTGACAGGGCTGCTACCGAAAGGGCGGGAGTGTGCCATATCAATGTGGGTGTGGCCACGCTGGGGCTATCAGGATAATCCTCGCCTTGTCCCTCTTGATCTTTAAGAGGACCTTGTGGACCAAGGGTGTCAGTGGGAAGGCGTACAGTAGTCCCCCTGCCCACGAAAGCAGGAAGGCATCAGACAGGGAGCCCTTGCTGAGCCCACGCATCCAGCAAAACTGCTGCCATTTCCTGTTCTGTCTGGAGACAAACAGGTCCACCCGGGGAGTCCCTGACCTCTGGAAGATAGTGCTGACGACCTCTGGATGAACGGACCACTCATAGTGAGAGGAAAATGACCTGCTGAGGAGAACCGCCAGTGCATTCTGGGCCCCCGGGAGGTGTCAGGTCTGAGGAGCGAACTCTGACTTGCTTGTTGATGTAAAACATCGCGGCTGTGTTGTCCGTCAAGACCTGCATTACCCTGCCTGACAGGTAGGGACGGAACATCTGGCAGGCCAAGCGTATCACCTTGAGCTCCCTGACATTTATGTGCAGGGAGAGTATGAGCCCCCACCCCAGGTCTGAAGCATCTGAGACCAATGCCACTGATGGGTACGAGGCAGCAAAGGGGACTGTTCATCATGCACGGTTCTGTCCACCAAGTCAGTGATGCGAAAACAGTCAGCAGGATTGTGAGAATTAGGTCCAAGTGGTGCCTGCTGGGAGAGTAGACTGACACTAGCCACATCTGCAGAGGTCTGAGACACAGCTGCGCATACTGCACCAGGTAAGTACACACTGCCATGTATTCCAGCAGCTTGAGGCATATCTGAGCGGTCATGAGTTGGTGGGCCCTGACATGGGTGATTAGGTCCGACATCGCCTGGAACTGGGCCTCCAGCAGGTATGCCCTGGCCTGAGTGGAGTCAAGCACTGCTCCATTCTTTGAACCAATTGATTTCTGCTCATTTATAACCAGACCCAGCTCCCAACACATGGCACATATAACGTTAACGCTGTGTTGGACCTGAGCTTGTGAGCAGCCCTTGATTAACCAGTCATTGAGGTATGGGTAAATCTGCACACCTCGATGTCTCAGGTAAGCTGCAACCACCACCATGCACTTTGTGAAAACTCTTGGGGCTGATGAGAGACCAAAGGGGAGTGCAGTTAATTGATAATGGTGCTGCCCCACCACGAGCCAGAGGAATCTCCTGTGTCCATGGAAGATGGAGATATTGAAATATGGATCCTTTAAATCGAGGGCGGCGTACCAGTCTCCCGGATCCAGGGAGAGGATGATGGAAGCCAGAGAGACCATGTGGAACTTCAACTTCCTGAGATGTTTGTTGAAGCAATGCAGGTCCAGGATGGGCCTGAGGCCCCCTTTGGCCTTCGGGATTAGGAAATATCGGGAATAAAACCCTTTGCCCCTAAAATTTTGAGGAACTTCCTCTATGGCCCTCACGCGTGGGAGAGCTTCCACCTCCTGGATAAGAAGTTGCTTGTGAGAAGGGTCCCTGAAGAGGGACGGGGTTGAGGAGTAGGAAACTGCAGGGTAAACCCAACTGCCATGGTCTTGAGTACCCAACGGTTCAAAGTTATTAGGGACCATGCAGTATCGAAAGAAAACAAATGGTCCAAAAACAAAAGAGGGGATGGATCCTGGGTCAAGTCTGGAACACCGTCTTTGGGTGCACCCTCAAAAGGGTCTGCCTCAAGCAACTGGGGTACCTTCCCAAGTTTGACAGAGGCAGAGGTGGACAGTGCAGGAGTTGGCGCTTATAACCGTTCCCTTTTTCCTTATAGGGATCATCCCTGGGAGGTCCTGAGAACCTGAGAGGCAGTTGCAGCCGGAAATGTCTCCTGGAGGCCAGGGATGTGTACAGGCCCAAGGAGCGCAGCGTGGCCCTAGAGTCCTTCAGTCCTTGGTGTTCGTCTGTTCCGAGAAGAATGCAACCTGGGAGGTCTTGGACTGATTGCTGCACCTCGTGAGAAAGACCCGATAATTGCAGTCATGAGCTGTGTTGCCTGGACACTGCTGATGCCATTGATCTGGCTGCTGAGTCGGTCGCATCCAAGGCAGCCTGAAGCGAGGCCCTGGCCACCAACTTGCCTTCCTCCAGGATGGCCAAGAATTCCTGCCTTGACTCCTGTGGCAGGGAGTCTTTGAACCTGGCCATCGAGTTCTAGATATTAAAATCATACCCTACCTGCACTGCCTACTGTTTGGAGATACAAAGCTGTAGGCTGACTGTTGAATATACCTTCCAACCAACCAAACGGAGTCTCTTTGCACCCTTATTTTTAAGGGTGGAACTTACCTGCCCCTGTCTGTCCTGCTCATTTGCTCATACATATATTCACACCTCTTAGCTGGGACATAATATTTCTTCTCTGTCCTTTTTGAGGTCGGGGCAGGAAAGATGGGGTCTATCACAGCACCCTAATCAGCTTCAACACCCTTTTGTGAACTGGTAGGGCCACTTTGGAGGGGGCCACTGCAGCTAAAATGTCAAACAGGCTTGTCCATGGGCTCGAGCTCCTCCGCCTCCAGCCCCAAGTTTGTGGCAACCCGCTTGAGGAGCTCTTGGTGAGCCCCGAAGTCATCCGGTGGAAGGGGACTGGCCGGACCCACAACCACCTGGTCTGGGGACGATGAGGAAGAGGCCACCACCATAGGAGGAGCTGGCTCCTCCTCCACCACCGGGGTTGCCTCCACTTGGACCACTGCTGGGGTCTCAATATTGGGGTCCGAGTCAAGGTTCGGCACTGGCTGGGGCGGTGCTGTGGTTCGCCTCTCAGATACTACCAAGGACGACTTCTGGGACTAAGGTCCCAGCATTGACGGGAAACACCCTCACCACCCCCGGGTTCTAATATTGCCAGTGCACTGGCCACTGCCCTGGTGGCCAAGCGCCCGCAGAAGGTCCGGCACCGAAGTCCGGTGTGTACAAGCTGATGCCAGTGTCTCCTTGGGGGAGGGATGGATTCACACCTGTACTCTGACGAGGACTCTTCCCTCAGAGACAATGGTGGAGCCGTTGCCACTTCCGCCTATCGGCTGTGATGGGGAACCAGGGAGTGGTGCCAGGAAGCTGGAGATCAGAGCAATGGAGTAGGCAATTGTTGTCATGGGACCGGAGATAGGTGTCACAAAGCTGGGGATCGGTGCCGTGAAGCTGGCAACTGGGAAGCCGGCGACCGGTGCGCCAAAGCCAGAGAACACTGAAGTGGACCCATAGAGGGTTTCTCTCTGGTGGGGGCTGCCATCGACAATTCCACCGGTTGAGATTCTTGGGTGGCACTGGGAGCGACATTAGGTCTCTTGACACCTGGAATGCCTCCAGCGTCAATGGGCTTGCAAGTGTAGGGTGCCCCAACTGCTCCCAGGATTCAGTGGTGGATCCTGGACCAGGCTCGGTGCCCTGGGTGGAGTTGCCACCGCTGATCGCCACCCTGCAGAGGACAAGTGGCCCAGCACCTTGTCAACATTCCCCGCCTATTCTTCTTTGGCACTGGGGAGTGCCCTCTTTCGGTGCGCTGTTTCTTGTGCCTTCCCCTCAGCACCGGAGATGGCAAATGGTGCTGGGGAGGGCCCGGTGCTGGTGGAGCACTCCGTACCAAGGCTGATGTGCTCAGCACTGAATCAGAGCGGCACATCTCTGAAGTTGGTCTAAGTGCAGGCTATACCTCCAGAATGGGAGATTGTATCCTGGAAAGCAGTGACTCTGTCTGAAAAGGACTTAGGAATCATAGTACACAAATAATTGAACATGAGCTCCCCATGCAATGCTGTGCCAAAAAGGGTCAATGTAATTCTCAGGTATATAAACAGGGAAGCAGTGTGTAAGAGTAGAGAGATTATTTTACTTTTGTATACAGCTTTAGTGAGAACAATACTGACTAATGAATCCAATTCTGGTGTCCACATTTTAGGAAGGCTGCCAAAAAACTGGAGAGGGTGCAGAAGAGAAAAGTTATTGGAAGCTTGGAAAAAAATGCCTTAGAATGAGAAAATATGGGTATGTCGATTACACACATTTTGGTGCCTCTCAGCTCTGGTTGACAGAAATAGAAATAGCTACATAAATAGTGCTTAGAAGGTGTGGCTTGGACTGGAGCTTAGGCTCAGAAGCGTTTGGAAGATATGATTTGGTCAAATATAAGTTATTGGGCTAGATACAGGAGTAACTGGATGAAATTGTATGGCCTGTGTTATACAGGTCAAACTAGATCTGATCAACCTTATTTGTTGTCATCTTCTCCTACTCCCACCCCATTATGCTTGTAGCTACCTTCATTATAAGTCACATCTTTGGGTACAGTTCAAAACAATAAGAAAAAACAATTTCAGAAGTCAGTTAAGATTGTTAATTGACAATAGTTGGGGTTGGTCCTGCTTTGTGCAGGGGGTTGGACTAGATGACCTCCTGAGGTTTCTTCCAACCCTGATATTCTATGATTCTATGAAATTATTTACTTATCAGGCAACTTTCAAAATTCAAACAGGAGTAGCAAGGAAATGAGTAAGTAACTCTCTTACATTCTAATAAACACATTCATATCCAGTACAAACGTGTATTTGTTCACAACAAAACAGCCTTAAATTCTACAGCCCGGCAAAATTTTTCACATGAAACTGACAAAAAATGCCATCAAAATGTTTTGCAAATTTCTGTAGATTTCACCAAATTAAAAGGGTAAAAACCCCCTCAAAAATGAAAATAAACAAATAAATAACCCCCCCCCTCAACTTTTCATTTCAACATTTTCAAAAAGAAATGTTTTGATATTTTGGTTTGAAATGACTTTTCATTTCAAAATTTCCTATACACACATTTTAAAATGGCTGAAATCAAAACAAAACATTTCATTTGACTGGAAATGAAATTTTTTGGACTTTTTCATTCACCAATTTAAAAAAGAGAAAATCCATTATTTGCCCAGCTCTAGTTAATTGTAATTCATGGATGATATAGGCTTTAATATAACTATCTTCATTTCGCTATATAAATGTTTTAAAAGAGGCATCCCTCTACCACTCACGATTCTCTGCTTAACTCATCTATAACTTTTAATTCACTGGCCAGAAGGGACTTTACAAGATCATCTAGTCTAACCTCCTATATAATACAGACCATGGAATTTTACCCAGTTCCTCCGTATGCAGCCACATAAATTGTGTTTGGCTAAAGGATATCTTCCAGAAAGGCCTCCAGTCTTGATCTGATGATACCACCCCACTAGACTCTCCTCTATCCTCAAACCCGTCCCTGCCTCCCTGTTTCCTTGCTTCCTAAGAAATGCCCATTCCATCTCCAATAAGAGTCTGCAGTCTTTTCATGTCCTCCCTCCAACCCATGGTGCTCTCAGAAACTCAGATTCACTTCAGACACAGCTCCTGCTGCCTTCTCCTTCTCTCATCCTCTACCCTCAAGCTTCTATGTAACTTCCGTCAAAGGAGGGGGATGCTAATTTAATGTAATTCCTCTAGTTACCAGCCCCTTTGACACCATCCCTTGGAAAGGTTCACATATCTTAGTTCATAGAATCATAAGGTTGGAAGGAACCTCAGGAGGTCATGTAGTCCAACCCCCTGCTCAAAGCAGGACCTAATCCCCAACTAAATCATCCCAGCCAGGGCTTTGTCAAGCCTGACCTTAAAACCCCTCTAAGGAAGGAGATTCCACCACCTCCTAGGTAACCCATTCCAGTGCTTCACCACCCTCCTAGTGAAAAAGTTTTTCCTAATATCCAACCTAAACCTCCCCCACTGCAACTTGAGACCAGTGCTCCTTGTTCTGTCATCTGGTACCACTGAGAACAGTCTAGATCCATCCTCTTTGGAACCCCCTTTCAGGTAGTTGAAAGCAGCTATCAAATCCCCCCTCATTCTTCTCTTCTGAAGACTAAATAATCCCAGTTCCCTCAGCCTCTCCTCATAACTCATGTTCCACATCCCTCTTGTACTGTGGGGCCCAAAACTGGACACAGTACTCCAGATGAGGCCTCATCAATGCCGAATAGAGGGGAATGATCACGTCCCTCGATCTGCTGGCAATGCTCCTACTTATACAGCACAAAATGCCATTAGCCTTCTTGGCAACAAGGGCACACTGTTGACTCATATCCAGCTTCTCATCCACTGTAACCCCTAGGTCCTTTTCTGCAGAACTGCAGCCTAGCCACTCGGTCTCTAGTCTGTAGCAGTGCATGGGATTCTTCCTTCCTAAGTGCAGGACTCTGCATTTGTCCTTGTTGAACCTCATCAGATTTCTTTTGGCCCAATTCTCTAATTTGTCTATGTCCCTCTGTATCCTGCCCCTACCCTCC
Source organism: Platysternon megacephalum (assembly GCA_003942145.1). Classification (NCBI taxonomy): domain Eukaryota; kingdom Metazoa; phylum Chordata; order Testudines; family Platysternidae; genus Platysternon; species Platysternon megacephalum. The sequence goes on from QXTE01000430.1 coordinate 92,535, forward strand.
AGCATATCTACCACTCCTCCCAGTTTAGTGTCATCTGCAAACTCTCTGAGGGTGCAGTCCATGCCATCCTCAAGATCATTAATGAAGATATTGAACAAAACCGGCCCCAGGACCGATCCTGGGGGCACTCTGCTTGATACCAGCTGCCAACTAGACATAGAGCCATTGATCACTACCTGTTGAGCCTGATGATCTAGCCAGCTTTCTATCCACCTTATAGTCCATTCATCCAGCCCATACTTCTTTAACTTGCCGGCAAGAATACTGTGGGAGACCGCATCAAAAGCTTTGCTAAAGTCAAGGATTCTCCATGGACCAACAGACAAAAAGGATTTTTGAATAAATACCCTGGTTTTAAATAAACTCTGGGCCTTCTTCCTGATCCAGCAAACAGACAGGACCCCAAGTCCACAGAGGGCCCTAATTCTTAGGGAAGGATTGGACGGACTAGGCCTACTGAGGACCCATAAGACCATGTGCTTGGTCTATGCTGGAGCTGTGATGAACATGAATCCACAAGGAAATCCCTTAGATGGGATGTTGAAGGACTGCTCCTGCCAGAGCCCATGTTAAGGTTGGGGTGATCTCTGGTAAGCTTATTAGCAACGGTGTAGGTTCTTTATTGTTTTTAATGTGTTTTCCTTTGTAGTGTTTTTACCTTAAGAATAAAACGGGCTTGCATAAAAAGAGCTGTGCTGCCACTAACTGTAACTGTGGACAGTCGCACTGTTTTCCATGTCTGAAGAGAAAGCATGCAGCTGTGCTCGGGCAGCCTGCCTCTGCTGGGAATAACACAGTGAAGGCAGGGAACTGTGCAGCATGAGAATACCGAGTCGGAAGGGAGTGCTCGAGAAAGGCAATTGCTGGAGAGCTGGAAGCATGAGAGTTACGTGTCCTTGATGGACCACTGAGGGGAAACAGAGGTGCAACTGCTCTGAACTGTTCCACACGATGGGCACAGGTTTCTCTTCCACTCTTGTCATTTCCAACCTCTCCTCCTTCACCCCATTCTTTTGAAGAATGACTCCATCTGACTCCCCCTTCCACATCACAGTTACCTACCACTCCCTGACTCTGACCCATTCACCTTCCTCTCCAATTTTGGATTCATAGCTCTCGCTCTCTTCACAATTTCCCACCCTCGGTGTCTCTAATGGCTACCTGTCTGATCCCTGGCCTCCCACCTCATTTGACCTTCAACCCTGAATCAGCTCTCTCACTCACCGTAACAGCCATGCACTTGACCTCTGATCTCCCCTCTCAAAGGGCATGTTGTGTAATTCCAAGCCACAGGCAGCCTCGCTTTCCCTTACCTTGATGGTCAATATCATCAGTATCACTCTCTCTCTCTTCATCTTCCTCATCCAAAGTTCCTCGTGTCATGATCAAGTCAGAGGGGCCCAATGCGGAAGTGTCAGAAGAATCTAGTGAGAAATAGAAGCTTCTAAAGACAAAGTCTCATACTGACAACAACCTAATTCCCTAATATTTCATAACGTAAGCATCTGCACACAGCAACCACAGCTACTGGTACCTACCCTACAAGTATGGACCACACCCCATGGCCCCCATAGACACAAATACATGCGCTAGAATGTGAGATGCTACACAGTAGCATGTTCCCTGTAGAACCCCCCAGATTACAGCCCCACCCATATTGTTGAATTCTTGTTGGATGCCAATTTAATTGCTATGTCACCCTGCCTGGAATGTTTTATCAACGCAATGTATTTCTAGCATGCCCACTCCCCTATCGGCTAGGCACCAGGGTTTCTTCTTTCCCTGATCTTCTGCTGGGGCTAACGCATAGAACAGAGGTTCTCAAACTGTGGTCCGTGGACCACCAGTGATCTGAGCGCTCCATTCAGGTGGTCCCGCGGATAGTTCCCTCTAAGGTTCGCACCTGGGTGGCCGCACACGAGAGAATGAAGGCCCATCCACCTAATTAGTGGAGCCGCGCAAGTGTGGCTCCACTAATTAGGTGCCTGGACCCTGGAGAAGACGCACATGTAAGGTGAGGTGGTGGCCTTGGGGGAATAGGGTGTAGGTGGGAGGGACAGTGGGGTGAGAAGAGGGGGTGTGGGAATTTGGGATGTGCAGGGCTGCGGCAGCCAGAGAAAGAGGTGACTTTCCCCAGCTCCAGGGCTGCGGCTGCCAGGGAGAGACAGCCCTCCTTCCTACCTCAGCTCTGTGGCTGCGGGGGGGGAGGAGAAGAGGGCACATCTATCGCATTGGAAAGGTAAGACTATTGATATTAAAATATGAGTTGTGGGCTTTTATTTGTAGAACAAAAAATGTTAATTATTATGAAGGTTTTTTTATATAGCACTTTTACCCAAAGCTAACGGTACAAATAACATTTGGAAAGATCATTACGTGGTCCGCCGAGACCCTCAGCAATTTTCAAGTGGCCCACGGAAAATAAAGTTTGAGAACCACTGGCATAGAAGATGAGACCCTCCCACAGGGAAATGGTCTGTGCCCTTCACTGGGACTAAGTTGCTTTTATACTTTTGTGGCAGAGAGAAAAGCTACAGAGAATTTTCAAGGCAAACTCTACAGAGACTCCTCTGAGGTTAAATTGCTCCACCACACAAAACCCTTTCATTACCTGCAAGTGGGTTGCTCTCCATAGCCACAGAGCCCATGTCTTTCCGCAAACGTTCCAGCTGCTCTTTCTGCTGCTTGCTCTGGGCTTTTGCCTACACAAGGAAACATTTTAGTGTGATTAATATAACACCCACCACAGGGTCTCTGGACACAGTTCAAGTAATACAAGTAAAACAATATTTCCGCACTAGAAGAGAGGACTACCCAAACGTTGGGTAAAGGTATGAGTCAATAAATGGACTTTACAGCAGAATTTGTTGGACCAGAGGAGGGAAATAAATTCCAGAGCTGAGGGACCTCCACCAGAAGCACTTTAAGCCATCCAGTCTCAACTGTCACACTAGTGCATTGAGAGAAGTGTCTCTTGGATAGCCAGGACTCAAAGCATGTAGAGGTACAATCTGTTTTGTTTCAGTGGAATACACTGAACAGAAAGCCAGCAGAGTCTTTGGAGAACTGGCACAGTAAGTTCCAGAGTCAAAAATGCTCAACTGATCAACATTCTATGTTAGCTGGAGTGTGATAGCACTAGTTTACATGGGGCATATTGCAGAAATACGATTTGGTGGTTACAAATTATTCTCTCTGAAAAATATTTCTGCACCCTAGACAGGAACTTTGGGGTAGGAGCAGGGATCATAAAGATGAGTTTTGCTATTGTTTAAAGTTGTGCATAGTGAAAGGTAAACCTCAAATTGTCTGGAGGTTCAGATCACTTTATATTTTATCTCAGTCAGTTCACTCATCCCTAGAGGTCATGGAGTGGCAGACTCTATGACCCTAGGACACAGACTTGGAAGGGCTAATAGCATAACTGAGGGCAAATGAGAGTAGACTATGGGAAGCATGCAAGGAAATAGTAAAGGAGCATAACAAGTTCCAATTATCCAACAAGTTCTTGGAATGTATTGGAATTTTATTTCAGAAGAAGCTACTAGGGGAGAAGTTGTTCTAGATTTGATTTTGACAAATAGGGAAGAACTGGTTAAGAATTTGAAAGTGGAAGGCAGATTGGGTGAAAGTGATCATGAAATGGTAGAGTTCATGATTCCAAGGAATGGTAGGAGGGAGAACAGCAAAATAAAGACAATGGATTTCAAGAAGGCAGACTTTAGCAAACTCAGGGAGTTGGTAGGTAAGATCCCATGGGAAGCAAGTCTAAGCGGAAAAACAACTGAAGACAGTTGGCAGTTTTTCAAAGAGACATTATTAAGAGCACAATAGCAAACTATCCCACTGCATAGGAAAGATAGGAAGTATGCCAAGAGACCACCCTGGCTTACCCAGGAGATCTTCAATGATCTAAAAATCAAAAAAGAGTCCTACAAAAAGTGGAAACTAGGTCAAATTACAAAGGATGAATATAAACAAACAACACAAGTATGTAGGAAAAAAATTAGAAAGGCCAAAGTACAAAAGGAGATCAAACTAGCTAGAGACAAAGGGTAAGAAGAAAACATTCTACAAATACATTAGAAGCAAGAGGAAGACCAAGGACAGGGTAGGCCCGTTACTCAATGAGGGGGGAAAAACAATAACAGAAAATGTAGAAATGGCAGAGGTGCTTAATGACTTCTTTGTCTCGGTTTTCACCAAGGCGGTTGGTGGTGATTGGACGTCTAACATAGTGGATACCAGTGAAAATGAGGTAGGATCAGAGGCTAAAATAGGGAGGGAACAAGTTACAAATTATTTAGACAAGTTAGATGTCTTCAGGTTACCAGGGCCTGATAAAATGCATCCTAGAATATTCAAGGAGCTGACTGAGGAGATATCTCAACCATTAGCAATTATCTTTGAAAAGTCATGGAAGACGGGAGAGATTCCAGAAGACTGGAAATGGGCAAATGTAGTGCCAATCTATAAAAAGGGAAATAAGAATAACCCGGGGAATTACAGACCAGTCATCTTAACTTCTGTACCCCGAAAGATAATGGAGCAAATAATTAAGCAATCAATTTGCAAATATCTAGAAGACAAAGAGGTGATAAGTAACAGTCAGCATGGATTTGTCAAGAACAAATCTGTGTCAAACCAACCTGATAGCTTTCTTTGACAGGGTAACAAGCCTTGTGGATAAGGGGGAAGTGGCAGACATGGTATATCTTGACTTTAGTAAAGCTTTTGATACTGTCTCACATGGCCTTCTCATAAATAAATTAGGGAAATGCAACCTAGATGGAGATACTATAAGGTGGGTACATAACTGGTTAGAAAACCATTCCCAGAGAGTAGTTATCAGTGGTTCACAGTCATGCTGGAAGGGCATAATGAGTGGGGTCACGCAGGGACCAGTTCTGGGTCCGGTTCTGTTCAATATCTTCATCAATGATTTAGATAATGGCATAGAGATTACACTTATAAAGTTTCTAGACGATACCAAACTGGGAGGGGTTGCAAGTGCTTTGGCTTTGGAGGATATGATTATAATTCAAAATGATCTGGACAAACTGGAGAAATGGTCTGAAGGCAATAGGATGAAATTCAATAAGGACAAATGCAAAGAACTCCACTTAGGAAAGAACAATCAGTTGCACAGATACAGAATGGGAAATGACTGCCTAGGAAGGAATACTGTGGAAAGGGATCTGGGGGTCATAGTGGACCACAAGCTAAATATGAGTCAATAGTGTAACACTGTTGAAAAGAAAAAAAAAAGAAGAGCTAACATCATTCTGAGACATTAATGAGTGTTGTAAGCAAGACATGAGAAATAATTATTCCGCTCTACTCTGCACTGATTAGGCCTCACCTCAACTGGAATATTGTGTCCAGTTCTGGGTGCCACATTTCAGGAAAGATGTGGACAAATTGGAGACAGTCCAGAGAAGAGCAACAAAAATGATTAAAGGTCAGGAAAACATGACCTATGAGGGGAAAAATTGTGTTTGTTTAGTCTGGAAAAGAGAGAACTGAGAGGGGACATGATAACAGTTTTCAAGTACATAAAAGATTGTTACAAGGAGGAGGGAGAAAAATTGTTCTTCTTAATCTCTGAGGATAAGACAAGAAGCAATGGGCTTAAATTGCAGCCAGGGAGATTTAAATTGGACATTAGGAAAAACTTCCTAACTGTCAGGGTGGTTAAGCACTGGAATAAATTGCATAGGGAGGCTGTAGAAGCTCTATCCCTGGAATTTTTTAAAAGCAGGTTAGACAAACACCTATCAGGGATGGTCTAGATAATACTTAGTCCTGCCATGAGTGCAGGGGACTGGACTAGATGACCTCTCGAGGTCCCTTCCAGTCCTATGATTCTATTCTATGGTAACAGAAAAGCTCAGGATGGCAAGGGACAGCACAGAGGAAGAGAAAAAAGGGTACAGTAACCTACCAGACTGGAGCTAGAATCCAAACTTTTCATAAAACAGGGCAGCCAGAAGACATTTTTTATCTCTAACATGAAAGTTACATCTCTGTCTTCTACTTTATTAACACACTTGATATCTTCATGTAAGCCAAAGTGGGAATTTGCGGTGGTATATACAAAGACCGAAAAAGTCACTTTGGAAGGTCATAACAAATGGTGTCCTCCACCCCTCAAGGTACATGAATCCTTCTAGATTAGATAACCATGCCCAGGATTCCAAGAGTAATTTCTCTACAGCTTGTAAAGTAGAATTATTCGCTCCTTGCTTTATAATCTATTCCCCACCGTACACACCCTACACCTTATTTGCCTTCCTCATGGCTCTCAGACACTCTGTCCAAGCCGTACCACATTCAATTACTAGCACTAAAGCATTTGGAGGATGCGTGGTTTGTAGAAAAGATTGCTGTACAAAATTAAACCGCACCATACCAAATCTAGCAAAGGAGAGACTGAGGATGGGTCTCAGGAAAGGGCTTTTCGCCGTAAGTGTGATTAGTAAATTAAATAATGGGCCCCTGCAGTGCAGCGGAAATTTAAAACCAGATTGGATAAGTCTTTTAAGGAAAATAACCAGAATACACTCTGAGAAGCAGGGGCTCTGAAGGAAAGCTGGAGCAGACTAGTTGGCACTCTGACCCCAGAATACACTGCCTGTGTGTGAAATACTTGTAAATCTTTACCAATGATTTTCTCAGACGCTCATATTCTGGACGATACTCCCTGAAAAGAGAAACATTTTGTACATTTACTTATAAACAACATCTATCCATTACCTAAGCCTCTGAGCATATATCCATTAATCCAACAATTAAGACAACATTTAACATTACAGCTGCAACTAGAACAGACCCTGAATTTTCAATTACCCATAATAAACCAGACATTGAGTAAAAAAATGGTGCCTTATTCAAGGGAGATTTTCTTTCAAAAAGCATATAGGAATGTTGACCAATACATGGGCTGTCCCTCTTAAGGCAGAAGAGGAGAAGCTAAGGACAAATACTAAAACTGCAGCTGTTGCTCACACAAGCAAGCTGGCAGAGACTCAACCCAGAGATGACTGAGGTAAGGCTGCTATGATGAGGGAAACTGCCAGAATTGGTGAGGATGACATTGTACAGTGTTGGTGTAGCCATGTTGGTCCCAGGATATTAGACAGACAAGATGAGTGAGGTAATATCTTTTATTGGACCAACTTCTGTTGGTGAGAGAGACAAGCTTTTGAGCTAAACAGAGCTCTTCCTCAGGTCAGAGTGTCGCAGCTAAATACAAGGTCAAACAGATAGTACATATTCTAAGGACAGGTCTACACTACTGCTTAAGCTGATATAACTTACGTCGCTCAGGAGTGTGAAAAAGCTGCCAGCCCTCTGAGCAACGCAAGTTATAGTGACCTAAGCGAGGTCCACAACGGCACTATGTCATCAGGAGATACTCTCCCGCCAACATAGCTTCCGCCTCTCGCGGAGGTGGAGTAATTATGCTGGAGGGAGAGTGCTCTCCCTTCGGCGTAGAGCAGTAGTCACCAACCGGTCGATTGCGATCGACTGGTCGATCCTAGAGAATCTCCCAGTTGATCGCGATCTTTGGCGGTGTAGCGGAGCTGCTGCTAAGTCAGGCTCCCTGCCTGCCCCGGCCCCACGCTGCTCCCGGAAGCGGCCAGTGCAGCCCCGTGGGTGGGGGTCTCCCTCCATGCACAGCTCCCACCTGCAAGCACCGCCCCTGAAGCTCCCATTGGCCGGGAACAGGGAGCTGGTCTGGGCCCCACCACACCCTCCTAAACATTCCTCCACATCCCTCTAGGGGGGGCACACCCCGCAGTTCGGGGACCACTGCTCTAGGCCAACTGAGCTGCAAAAGACCAGCACGCATTCAAGCAAAGGAACAAGCCCATGAATTGGTAGCTGAGCAGCATTCTTTAGATCAAGGACACTTTCCCTCACACTGAAAATCACCACCTCACCTCTCATATTCATCTACAGCTTCAGAGACTTTCACAAAAAATTCATCCAGTCCTGTACCCAGCACAGCAGAAACACCAACCACCTGCAAAAGAAATGTATGTTCCAGAAACTAAATATGAGACAGTTCATACAAAGGATTATAAATAACCTTTTTGGGAGATGAATTCTGGAGTTACCAATCAAAGACAATGACTGGGGAAATGACCCATGGGGACTGCTATCAATTTAAAATTTAATTATAACTACAATCCTTCAAATGACCCAGAACCATCAAGCTGTGTATACAGCCGACGTTCCTGTCATTGCTACATTCATCATCTCTGCCTCACTCACTGTTTGTTATACCCACTTATTTTGTCTTGTCTTTACACTAAGTTCTTTGGGGCAAAGACTGGGTCCTTCCTATACATGTGTATAGTGCCTAGCACAACAGGGCTACAGGGCCCCAGTCCTCACTGGGGCTTTTAAGCACTGCCACAGCATAAATACTAAAGACAATGTGACACTGAGAATATAGTATCTTTACATTCATAATGTTCAGCTGAATCATAGTAAAAAACATGGGCAACACAATCCAATGCATGAAAATAATGAATTCCTTGTATATAATAGAGAAGATGGGCAAGCACAGGGGGAAAAAATCAAGTCTGTTTTCTAATTAAAGAAAAGATGGGTTATCATGGGGCATAGAGCAAATCTCTCATTCTGGGACAGAAACTAAAAACTCATCTTTTAAACATATATGTTATGGGCTCCTAGAGTGATACTGAGGCAAATGCATAGATTCCTAAGGCCGGAAGGGAACCTTGTATTTATACAGGTAAGACTAGAACTATTGGTGTCTCTTCTTTCTGTTTTCCCAGCTAGCTGGGGTTGAGTCGCTGGATCAGTCTGAGACAGGATCGCCAGTCCAATGCTCAATCCATACCCACTTTGCGAGCCCGTTCACAGTCTATCCACAATTTTCTCGGGTATCCTCTTATTCTCTGCCTATGAACTCTAGTTTCAAACGTCTCCCTAACAGGATTCTCTTCATTCATCCTTTGTACATGCCCAAACATCTCAGCCTCCACTCTTCCTGCTGCTCTCCAATAACACAGATCTTGGTCTCACTCCTGAGAATGTCATTCCACATGAGGTCCAGCAATGTCACTCCCTCAATGCCTTCAAACATCTCACTTCAATAGCTTCAAGTCTTCTCAAGTGCCTCTCTTTGGTCACCCACATCTCCGATCTGTACAGAAGAGCTGGTTTTACAATGGTTTGTGTAGTTGTCCCTTAAGTTGCAAGGACATCCATTTATCATAAAACACTACACTTCCACTGCACCAGATTTCTCCTGCACTCAACAGCCTTGCTTGTGGTTCTCTGTTGATTTTGCCATTTGCCGTTAATCAGCCCAAAAGATACTTACACGCAGAAGCCTGATTTAGGTGCTGGCTCTCAATGTTGGTATTCGTCTGTCTTGGTTCCACCCAAGCCACCCACATGATTTTAGTCTTTGCTTTACTCATTCTGAGGTTACAATTTGTTAGTTCCCTGTTCCAGGCATCAGTTGCTTGGACCAAATCTCCCTCAGCATTGGGCATTAGAGCAATATTGTCTACACAGATCAACTTAGTACAATATTCCATTTTTTATTTTCTTATCACAATTATGAATAGTGAGGGACTAAGCATTGATCCCTGGTGGAGCCCACCTTGCACCTCAATACCCTCTGTTACACCAAAGGGCATCCACACTTTAGTCATGGAACTGTCTATTGGTCTCTCCTGACCTCAAAATCTATGCAGAAAGCTACCATTCAGAGTTTAGGTCTTGTATTATAAAGCAGCTCAGTACAATTAACTATTTAGCACGATAAGTATGCATAGCACTATTTTAATGATTTATATGATGCCATGATTTGCCAGATGCTTAACACAATTAAAATTGACAATGGGGAAGGAACACAAGCCAGAATAGGGAATAAAGAATATTTAGATAAATCAGAATGAAATTCACCCTAAGGTACTTAAACTAGCTGAAGAAATCTTGGACTCTTTGCCGATTACATTCAGGAACTCATGGAGGACAGGTGCTGCCCCGCAGGGCTGGAGAAGGGCAAACATAGTATCCATCTTTAAAAAGGGGAACAAAGAGAACCCAGGGAATTAATGACCAGTCAGCCTAACCTCAACATCTGGAAAATACTGGAACAAATGATTAAACAATCAATTTTTAAGCACCTAGAGGATAATGGGGTAATAAATACCCAGCATGGGTAGTCAAGAGCAAATCATGCCAAGCCAACTTAATTTCCTTCTTTGACAAGGTTACTGGCCTAGTAGAAAGAGGGGAAGCATTAGACGTGATATATCTTGCTTTTAGTAGGCTTTTGACATAGTCCCTATAGTAAGATGAGGCCCTGAGACATAAACCCTTGGTATCAGAGGCCCGGTATGAGGCCTGAACTGAAGTAATGGTCAAGACTTTGCTAACATAAAGCAAAGTTAAACTGTGAGCCAGAGGCAGGCCCTGCTCACAGAAGTTGGCAAGAAGAAGGCTGCTAAAAGCACGTATACACATATAAGCACTAATAAGATGAACGTGTGCCAGGATGGCACCAGTACATCCCGGTATGAACACATTCCACAGAGATAACAAGGAATAAGCAGACCCATCCTAAAGACAGGGTCAGAAGGACAATATGATGGATAGACTTGTTTGTTCGAAGCAACCTGTACCAGGGGAGAGGCAGCACGCTAATGTGTAGAGGGGTTGTACCTCAATATGTCAGGAGTGATGCGTAACCTGTTTGTACCTGTGTATAAGAATGCACCCAAGTGGACGTCTTGGTCTGGCCTAGGGGGCAGTGGCAAATCCCGCCACTGACTGAGCCGGTCCATTGTCAGGGAGCACATACATACTAGCAGAACTGTAGACATCTGATCCGGGGAGGTAGAGACTGTGTTTCGTTTGGCAATAAACCTGGCTGGGTGCATTCGTACCTTATTAGAGTCTGTGGTCATTGGGGTTTTTTTCGGGGTCTGCTGTGTCAGCTATCTGCACAGAGCCGGGGCAGCACACAGAGGGAACACACGCACGCAGACAACTGTTATAACTGAACAGAGCAGAGCACCACACCAGTGACATCTGACAACATCCCCACTTGACATTATGATATACAAACTAGGGAAATGTAGTCTAGATGAAATTACTATAAAGTGGCTTTACTGTCAAAGAGTGGGCATATTTAGTGGGGTCCTGCAGGGGTCAGTCCTGGGTCCAGGTACTATTCATATTTTCATTAATAATTTGCATAATGGAGTGGAGAGCATACTTATAAAATTTGTGGATGACACCAAGCTGGGAGGGGTTGCAAGCACTTTGGAGGACAGGATTAAACATAAGAACAGCCATACTGGGTCAGACCAAAGGTCCATCTAGCCCAGTATCCTGTCTTCCGACAGTGGCCATTGCCAGTTGCCCCAGAGGGAATGAACAGAACAGGTCATCATCAAGTGATCCATCCTCGTCACCCATTCCCAGCTTATGACAAACAGAGGCTAGGGACACCATCCCTGCCCATCCTGGCTAATAGCCATTGATGGACCTATCCTCCATGAATTTATCTAGTTCTTTTTTGAACCCTGTTATAGTCTTGGCCTACACAACATCCCCTGGCAAAGAGTTCCACCGGATGACTGTGTTGTGCGACGAAATACTTCCTTTTGTTTGTTTTAAACCTGATGCCTATTAATTTCATTTGGTGACCCCTAGTTCTTGTGAGTAAATAACACTTCCTTATTTACTTTCTCCACACCAATCATGATTTTATAGAACTCTATCATATCCCCCCCATAGTCGTCTCTTTTCAAAGCTGAAAAATCACAATCTTATTAATTTCTCCTCATACAGAAGCTGTTCCATACCCCTAATCATTTTGGTTGCCCTTCTCTGTACCTTTTCCAAGTCCAATATATCTTTTTTGAGATGGGGTGACCACATCTGCAGATCATTTATGAATATGTTGAATAAGACTGGTCCCAGTACAGACCCCTGGAGACACCACTATTTACCTCTCTCCCTGACCATTTATTCCTACCCTTTGTTTCCTAATACATAAGAATGGCCATATGGGTCAGATCAAATGGTCCACTGAGCCCAGTATCTTGTCTTCAGAACAGGGTAATCAAGTGATCCATCCCGTGTCTGGCATTCAGAGGCTTAGGGACACCAAGGCATGGGATTGCATCCCTGACCATCTTGGCTAATAGCCATTGATGGACCTATCCTCCATGAATTTATCTAATTCTTGTTTTAATCCAGTTATATTTTTGGCCTTCACAACGTCCCCTGGCAATGAGTTCCATGGGTTGACTGTGCATCGTGTGAAGTAGTACCTCCTTTTGTTTGTTTTAAACCTGCCGCCTATTAATTTCATTGAGTGAGCCCTGGTTGTTGAGTTATGTAATGAGTAAACCACACTTCCCTGTTCACTTTGTCCACACCATTCATGGTTTTATAGACCTCTATCACATCCCCCCCCCCCCCCCCCCCCCCCCCCCCCCCCCCCCCCCCCCNAATAGTACCAATCTTTTTAATCTCCCCTCATAGGGAAGATGTTCCATATCCTTAATCATTTTTGCTGATCTTTCTGTTCTTTTTCCAAAATATCTTTTTTGAGATGGGGCGACCAGAACTTCACACAGTATTCAAGGTGTGGGAGTACCATTATGATGGAGAGTTTGTCTTATTTCCTCTTTCCTAATGGTTCTTAACACTCTGTTAGCTTTTTTGACTGCCACAGCACATTGAGCAGATGTTTTCAGAGAACTACTTGTTATGGCTCTCAGATCTCTCTCCTGAGTGCTAAAAGCTAATTTAGACCCCATCATTTTGTATGTACAGTTGGGATTATGGCTTTTTATTTATATATATATACAATTTATATAAAATATATATAAAATTTCATTTGCCATTTTGTTGCCAGACAACCAGTTTTGTGAAATCCCTTGCAACTCTTCACAGTCTGCGTTGGACTTAACTATCTTGAGTAATTTTGTATCATCTGCAAACTTTGCCACTTCACTGTTTACCCCTTTTTCCAGATCATTTGTGAACATGTTGATCAGCACAGGTCCCAGTACAGATCGCTGGGGGACACTTACTTACCTCTCTCCATTCTGAAAACTGTCCTAGATTGAGGTGTCAATAGAGGAGGTTTTGGAACAAATTGATAAATTAAACAGTAATAAATCACCAGGACCAGATGGCATTCACCCAACGGTTCTGAAGGAACTCTAATATGAAACTGAAGAACTACTAGCTGTGGTATATAACCTCTCACTTAAATCAGCTTCTGTACTAGATGACTGGCAGATAGCTAATGTGATGCCAATTAGAATTCAAAGTGATCTTGACAAATTAGAGAATTGGTCTGAATTCAACAAGATTAAATTCAGTAAAGACGAGTGCAAAGTACTACACTTAAAAAGGAAAAAATCAAATGCACAATTACAAAATAGAGAATAACTGCAAGGTGGAAGTACTGCTGAAAAGGATCTGGGAGTTATAGTGGATGGCAAACTGAATATGAGCCAACAAAGACTAATATTCTGGGATGTATTAACAGGGATGTCATATGTGAGACATGGAAAGCAACTGTTCCGCTCTATGTGGTACTGGTGAGCCCTCAGCAGGACTACTGTGTCCAGTTCTGGGTGCCACACTATGAAAAATGTGGACAAATCAGAGGGAGTGCAGAGGAGAACAAGAAAAATTATAAAAGGTTCAGAAAGCCTGACCTATGAGGAAGAGTTAAAAAACTGGGCCTGTTTAGTCAGTAGAAAAGACGACTGAAGAGGGACCTGATGATAGTCTTTAAATGCATTAAGGGCTGTTACAAAGAAGATGATTATCAACTGATCTCCATGTCCACTGAAGGTAGGACAAGAATTGTCTTAATCTGGAACAAGGGAGATTTAGGTTAGATATTAAGAAAAACTTTCTAACTATAAGGTTAGTTAAGTTGTGGAATAGGTTACTAAGGGAGGTTGTGGAATTTTCATTACTGGAGATTTTTTATGAACAGGTTGGATAAATATCTGTCAGGGACAATCCAGGTTTAATTGATCCTGACTCAGCACAGTGAAGTAGGGTGGACTAGATAACCTCATGGGGTCCCTTTCAGTGCTACATTTATATGATTCAAGGGGCTTTAAAAACAAATAAGACATAGTCCCTGCTCTGACCTAAACAGACTTTTTTTAAAATCTAAGCCTTATTATAATTTGGGGTGCTGCATGGAGTGGAGAAGTGAATTGGAAAGGGGGATGGTGTGAATGAAAGGGCAAGCAGAAGGAATGATGAGACAACTGAGCAGGAGCACGAGGTTATAGATGGGACAGACAACAAGGTCCCTGTCCTGAGGAGCTTACAGATAACTCAATGGAAAACAAAGCATCCCAGAGCTTTCTAGAAAGGGAGGATAGGCCAGGGGCTAGCCTGGAACTTGGGAAACTGGGGTTCAATTCTGTAGTCTGCTACAGACTTACTGTGTGACCTTGGGCAAGTCACTTAGCCTCTGTGCCCCATTTCCCTGGATGGAACTACAAGACATGGCCTGTCATGACCCTGATCACTTTGTTTATATGTTGTGCCATCTCATCTAATTTTGGTCTTGAGATTACAAGGCTTTTGGAGCAGGGGCAGTGTCTTCCTCTGTCTTGTACGGGGAGACTTTGGCAAACCAGTAAAGTGCTTGAAACCACTATGGCTTATTGTTAAAGGCAGCCTCGGCAGCAAGCTGTAAATTGGCCATTCAGCAATCTCAGCTTGACCAAGGCAGGAGGGGAGGGAGTTTTGGGGTGCCACAGAAAGGGCAGCTTGACCCCGTGTCCTTCCTGATAAAAATTGTGTTAAAGTTGCTGATACATGCATTTGAAAAGAGCAGGATGTACCCTCGGGAATGTCTATTGGGGTCTCAAGGCTGCAGGCTCTGGAAAGACCCACATCTGGTTAATCAATAATCAGAAGGAGGCTCTTGCTTGCCCAGTGGAACTGCTTGCTTGACAAGTTTTCTTTAAGGGACATGTCATTCTATTACTAATGTATAAATAAGGGAGAAAAGCTTGAGATAGGGGGGACTTCGGGACTGGTCTCTTCCTCTGGATGCATCTTGTGTTCCCCACCGGCAGACGGGCTGCCGCTGTGCCACTCGAGAGCCACACTCAGCTTCGGTAATTATCGAGGGTTGGGGGTGTTTTACTAATCTTGTTGTGGACGTTTGTAAGTGCTTGAGACTAGTAAAGTTTAGCTTTAAGTGAAAGCACTCGTGTTGTCCTGTTTGTGCCAGCCATCTATCGGTCGGGCGGCCGGCCGTGTCTCCCCTGATTTATTTCTTGACACCTCCTCGTACAGAGTAAAAGTTACCAAGAGCTTTGGGTTGAAAGAACCCCGGGTAACAGTCTGTGCAGCACAATGCAGCCCAGACCTTGGGCCTGTTGATGCTACCATAATACAAATAATAAACATCTAGGGTACGCAGTAATTTTTATAAAGTACAAGAACATTTGCAATATAATCAAGGCCTAAAGTATGTGGTAAAACCCACCCGATTTCTATGGTTCTCTAGTGATACAGACCAGAAAATCTGAGATACTCATTTACTTACATACAAAACAGCAGAATTTTATTGAATTAGGTATGAAAAATTATGCAATCAGTAGAGTATATTTGTAAATCATGGTCTGGCCAGAGGATCCATGCATGAAAAGGATGGTCCAGTGGTTAGGACACTGGTTTAAGACATGGGAAAACTGGGTTCAAGTCCCTTCTCCACCATAGACTTCCTGTATGACCTTGGGAAAGTTACTTAGCCTCTCTCTGCTTCAGTTCTCCATCTGTAAAATGGGGATAGTACCCCTCCCTAAATGACAGGTGTTGTGAGGACAACTTCATTAAAGATTGAGAAGCACTTTGGGATATACTGATGAAGAGTGCTATATAAGAAATAGCATTATTGATTCAGCAGCTGGTGTTATTTATTTTGATATTGAATTCAGCATTGTTGTCCACACATTTTCAGATGTCAACATGTGTAGATTTGTGTACTGACAACGCCTAACTGCATCACAGAACTGTCAGGGAGGAAAGCAGAAGGGTTTACACAGCTACATAGTGGGAGCAGGCTGTTGGTACTTTTAGCAGCTAGGGAGACAGAGGAAGCCATTTGGAATTGTGGAAGAAACTCATTAGCTGGATGTGTCTACTAAAATTATCAGTGAAATACTTGAGTTGACATTTTAAATTATCATGTCTCAAAGTCAACATCCGGTTACGATGAATGGGGCAGTTCACACAGAGCTAATGTTTCAGGAAGAAAATACAGCAACAGCTTACACTCTGTCCACTTAATCATTATCATCTGTAGTATTACCATCATGCCTAGGAGCCAGGACCTGATCGTGCTGGATGCTATACAGATACAGAACAAAAAGATAGTACCTGACCGACAGAGATTACAATCAAGTATCAGGCAAGAGACCACAGATGGATATGGGCAGATGGAGTTCTCCAAGTGAACAAGGAGACAGTATGGTTCTGCATTATAGACAATAGCCTTTGCACACCAACAGCCTAACTATTGTCAAGTTTTTTGTAGGCACTGTGGCAAAGGACAGTTTTGAAGAGGGAGTTGAAGGTGGATAATGAGGTACCTTTGTGGATGTTTACAGGAAACACCTGCCAAGCGTGTGGGGCAGCATGGGTGAAAGCACAAAAGTAAACAAAATTTAAATTTTAAACACTGTTTTTTAAAATTGAAAGCTATTGGGGAGCACAATTCTGCAGCCAGGGGACAGTACAGGAGGGACACCATGCAAACCCCAATGAAATAGCTATGGGATCACTGGCACTCCCTGATATATAGGCTTTTCAATGGCACTCATTACTGGATTATTTAAGTACTTTATAGTAATGGATTTAGCCTCCCAATCCCACTGGGGTAGGAAAAGATATCTTCCCATTTACCATGTGGGCTAGATCTTTGTTTCTAAGGTCATGACCAAAACAACCTCCTTCAGTAAGTGGTACAGAACTGAATCGGACTCCTTTAAAAAGAATGAAGGGCTTAGCTGACCCTGCTAGAGTACAAGGCATTTCAAATGAGAGACTCTGAAATGACACCATCCACTCCAACAATTACACTGCTTTCTTAGGAACACGACTACTTCATTCTTTGCTTTCTCTCGTGATTTATTTGCAATTTAATTTTAAATTACTCCCTCTGCCAACTTGCACACCCCTCCTCCCCTGAGGCAGGATAAAGTAATCCAAAGCATTTGCCCCTTATTCTCTGAAGAATGACGCAGAGAAATCAGTCCCCTCTATGCCCCAGGGTGCAGGACTCAGCAAGGGAATCAAGGCTGAGAGCAGTGAAGAGAGATCCCTGTGTAGGGGGTAGTGAATAGGGGAGGAGGCTTACCTTGAGTGAGCTGTAAAACTCATCCAACACCAGGCTCATGGAACGAGTCAGGTTACTAACATATGTTGTCTCTTGATTCAAGGCATCTTGGAAGATCTCAAAATCCTGCATCCATTCTACTGCAAAACTGTGATCAATTATATCTGTCTGGAATGTATAAGGAAATGAGAAGTCAGTTTTCAGAGATGATGGTGGTTGGTTGGTTCTGTATTAGCATGGGCACTCCACAGTACCTGAGAGTTAAGGCTAGTAAACAGTTTTCATTCTAATTCCATTATCAAATGCTCATAACTTTCCAAAACATTCACTCCCTGGCCTGAAATATCCCATGCTTGTTTTGCCAGTTCAGCTGTTTCGATTTGAAAAAGGTACAAACCCCAACACTATTTCAATTTAAAAAAGGCATGTTTAGCGTTTAAGGCAGTGCTACTGCAATTTGATCAACATGGGAGGACTCGTAGGTCTGCGTGCAGTCCCACTGAAGCCAATGGGGCCCTGCCAGTGTGTCTGAGATTGCATTATTGGGGTCTAGGCAAGTTGAGTCCTCACTTATGACCTCACACACCGTTGGTTGGCTTGAAAAACTTTAGTTTTTTAATTAGTGACTAAACACTACTCACTGAGCACCACAGCAATAAGAGCTATGCAAACATATAGTACAGCACTCCCTGCCCCCATAGAACTTACAATATAAATTTTTAACGCAAGACAAATGGATTTGGGGGAGAACAGGGAAGACAAAAGAACAGGAGCAGTAAAGGGGAGTTTTACAAGTGAAGGAGGAAAGACTGGGTGAGTCTGTCTGTTAGTTTGTTCCGTGCTTGCTTGCCTGCCTGCTGTGAGATTCCTTAATTGAAGATTATAGTGTAGTCTGTTTTAGGGGTTGCATGCTAAGCCAAGTGCTAGGCTAGGCTGAGAGTTTACTAATGAGGCTCAAGCCTGCTATCCTTTGATACCTAAATCCTTTTGGGTCCCTTGACAAGAGGCAGGGATAACTCAGGGAAAATGGGGGCTTAAAAAGCCAGCTCCTGAGCAGCCAGAGAAAGCAGCAAACAGGAGTTTTGTGAGGGAGTGAGTGAAGCAGATACACCTAACAAAAATACTCTAAACTTAGGCCATTTTAATCACTCACCCGCCCCAGCCAAAAAGAAAACCTGCAAGAGTAAAAATAATGCAGACAGAAGTCCAGCAGCAAAGTGGGGACTATATAGTTTATTACACCGGGAGCACTCAAGGAAGACAAGGCCATTGGGGAGAAGCTAAATGAATTCTTTCCATTGGTCTTCACTGCAGAAGATGTGGGGGAGATTCCAGCACCAGAGTCATTCTTTTTAGTTGCCAAATCTGAGGAACTGTCCCAGATTGAGGTGTCAATAGAGGAGGCTTTGGAACAGATTGATACAAACAGTAATAAAGTCACTAGGACCACATGGTATTCACCAAATGTTCTGAAGGAATTCATACAAAATTGAGCTACTATTGTAGTATGCAACCTATCACTTAAATCAGCCTCTGTATCAGATGACTGAAGGGTAGCTAATGTAATGCTGATTTAATTTAAAAAAAAAAAAAAAGGCTCCAGAGGCAGCCCTGGCACTTCCAGGCCAATAAGCCTAACTTCAGTACCAGGGCTTTTGTAAAGGGAAATCATGCCTCACCAGTCTATTAGAATTCTTTGAGGGTGTCAACAAGCACGTGGACAAGGGTAATTGAGTGGCTGCAGTATTCTTTGACTTTCAGAAAGCCTTTGACAAGGTCCCTCACCACAGGCTTTTAAGCAAACAAAGCAGTCATGGGATTAGAGGGAAGGTACTCATGAATCAGTAATGGTTAAAAGACAGGAAACAAAGGGTAGGAATAACTGGCCAGCCTTCACAATGGAGAGAGGTAAATAGCAGGGTCCCCCAAAGATCTATACTGGACCTGTGCTGTTCAACATATTCTCCCACAGCCTCCTCTCCCCACAGAACAAGGAGATCAATCCCCTCCCCTGTAGTCCAGGCAGGAGTGCATTTGATGCGGGAGCCAGCTACTGCCCAGCTGAGTGTGCCATGTGAGTTCTCTACACTGAGGAATTTCAAAATTTCCTGGGGCTTTGAAAGGAGAGGGGCGAATGCCTGTGTAGCTGGATGCAGGGCAGTGGAGTTCGAAAAAGTGAGCATTGTGGGATATCCCCTGGAGGCCAGTTATGGCAATGTAATAAATGCTGTATCTACACCAGGGGTTGGCAACTTTTCAGAAGTGGTGTGCCGAGTCTTCATTTATTCACTCTAAGGTTTCGCGTGCCAGTAATACATTTTAACGTTTTTAGAAGGTCTCTTTCTATAAGTCTTTAATATATAACTAAACTATTGTTGTAGGTAAAGTAAATAAGGTTTTTAAAATGTTTAAGAAGCTTCATTTAAAATTAAATTAAAATGCAGAGTGCCCCCGACCAGTGGCCAAGACCCGGGCAGTGTGAGTGCCGCTGAAAATCAGCTCGTGTGCCGCCTTCAGCAGATGTGCCATACGCTTTGTTGATCTAACTTTGCCACAACAAGCTCTATGCCTCTTGGCATGGTGGTTTTACTTTGTCAGCAAAGCAGGAGACTACTGTTGGTGGGAGGAGCATTGTCGTGTGTACACCTCCACTATTTCATTGAGAAAAGCTGCCTTTTGATGACAAAACTGTGTAGTGTAAACAAGGCCTAACTCAGGCTACGTCTACACTGTACTTTTGTTGGTAAAACTTTTGTCGGTCAGGGTGCGGAAAAAAACCACACCCCTGACTGACAAAAGTTTTACCGACAAAAAGCATTGGCCTGCTAAACCCAGGGTTGTGAGTTCAATCCTTGAGGGGGCCATTTAGGGAACTGGGGTAAAAAAAACAAAAAAAACAACCATCTGGGGATTTGTCCTGCTTTGAGCAGGGGGTTGGACTAGATGATCTCCTGAGGTCCCTTCCAACCCTGATATTCTATGATTTCTATGATTATCTAGTTTGACTTTCTGTATAACAGAGGTCACAGAGTTTCACCCGATTACCCTGTATTGAGGCCAAATTGCTTGTGTTTGGCTAAAACAGATCTTCCAGAAATGCATCTAGTTTTGATTTACACACTCCAAGTGATAGAGAATTCACCACATCCCTGCTTTCCAATGGTTAATTGCCCTCACTGTCAAAAATCTGTGCCTTATTTCTAATTAGAATTTATCTGGCTTGGACTTCTGGCCATTGGTTCTTGTTATGCCATTCTCCACTAAATTAGAGCCCTTTAGTAGCCAGTATTCCTCCATCCATCTCCGAGGCAATGATGTCCTTGCTGAGGAGAGGTGATGACACTATTATAAGAGAAGTCTAACAAGCATTTTGTTCACTTGGACACTGACAACAGATTCTACTTACCTTGTTCATGGCCAAAATAAAAGGTAGTTTTGTTTTGTACAGGATACTGAAAGGAGAGAAGAGGAGCAGTCAGAAAAGTCACCTAGACTTCAATAAGACACAGATTAACATCTTTCCACATTAAGCATGAGGCAGATAGGCCTGCATATAAAAACCAAACCCCAAAATTGTGATTTTAGTAGGAAAGGACATTTTACTCTGACCAAATTAAAGTGCAATCTTTCACTCAGATCACTAAGGACCAAAATATAAAAAGGAGGTTATAAGCATCTCTCTGTAGAACAGCAATTGTCCTGTGTGCATGGCTGAGCTTGACTGATGTTTTTCTATTATTTCAGCTCTACTTGTTATTAACCTTCCTTTTTTCTTTTGACTCAGGACTTTTAGTATGGTTGAGATATCATCTGTGGACTGACCTATGACCTCAAAATACATTCAGACCTGCAGACCCAACTGGACATATTTTTGGATACATGAACTTTGAGGCATAGTTACTAGAAAGGGTAAGTTCTCTGTTTAGGAATACAGAATTGCTAAACTGCATCAGACCTCAGGTCTACCCAGTTTAATATACTGTCTCCAACAGTGGCCAGAACCAGACACTTCAGAGGATGACATGAGAACAGTGCAGCAGGCTTATGTGGAATAATCTATCCCCCATATAAAACTCATCCTCATCTCTAATAGTTAGAGATTGGCTTAAGACCTGAAACACAAGGTTTAATATTCCTTTCAAAATCTGTATTGTTATAACAAAAATTCTGAATATTCTTATTAGCCATATAAATAACCAATCCCTTTTTGAATTTTGTTAAATTCTTAGCCTCAATGACTTCCTCTGGCAGTAAGCTACACAGCTTGATTACATGTTGCATGAAAAAGTAGCCCTGGAGTGGATATCAGCCAGTTAACCTAAAAGACAAACCAGGCCCCCTAATAAATCTATGGTTCTCATGTAAGATTTGTTTAGAGTTGTCCTTAATGGAATCTGCTTTGTATTCCAGGTTCAGCAACTTCTGTTTACTGTGGTTGTTTGATTTTTATTTCCATTTTAATGTCTTATTTTCAGTCATTATAAGAAAAACTTTTGCAAAAAGGAGAATCTTGCAACATGTTCAGAAAACGGTGGGTGTGACATTTTTTGTACGAAGTATGCCTTGTGAGGTATCATTCTAAAAGTCTTAATCTGCTAGACAATAATATGTTGTTGAATTGTATGTGCTATCATTGTATGTGAAGTTATAAAGTTTGGCTATGTATGTATTACTAAAACATGTTGTGAGGTTGAGAACACCCACAAGCAGCCTTTCAGGTACAACCATAAAAAGGACAAACAATGTTAATGGCTTATTAAGGAAATGCACACAAGCACAAGGATTACCCCAGGAACTGTGTACAATAAAAACCTCTCAGAGACAGCACTACACAATGGGAACTGTTTGACCCAGGTCACAGCAAAAGAGCTTTCCAACAAGTGAATAAAAAATATAAAAGGGAAAAAACGACATCATAAAGGGACCTTGCTCTCCCTACAACAACACAGCTGAAAATATCTGAGAAATAAAGACTAAACAGGGAGAAGTGATGCTCCCAGGCTAAGAAAGTGCTAGCCTGTGTATAAAAACCTGGAAAACCCAAGCTGCGAAGCCAAGGCAGCTTGTGCCTTAAAAATCTGCCAGCCTGTTTATCACTCAGGATAAGAATTTGCTAATTCATATCCTACCTATTCAGTATGTTAAACTCAGTTTGCGGTTTTGTTTATTTACTAGGTAATCTGCTTTAATCTGTCTGCTATCATTTGAAAGCTATACTGTTGTAGTTAATAAACTTATTTTGTTTTAATCCAAACCAGTGTGCGTTGAACTAAGGTGTCTGGGGAAAAATCTCAGCTTGGTTACCACAAGTGTGCATGGTCCTCTTCACATTGAGGGAGAGGCAGACTGGGTGTTAAACCCATATATTGGCCACATTTTATCAGGGCAGGACGGTACTGCTCTGGGGTCCTAGGCTGGTGGTTAAAAAGCCTGCATGTGATTGCAGCGGCGTGTGTCCCTACCTGGGTGAATGCTGGTGAAAGTGCAAGCTTGACGGGCTTTACAACTTGTCACAGCAGCACAGTGTGAGGGGGAGCCCAGGCTGATGGGTCAGAGGGCTCAGTGGTACCCCAGTTCCAGGTGGCACCCTGGGGGGAAACCCATCACAGTGGGATTCAAGCTCAATCTTTTCCCCACCATACAGGGCCCTCTGCAAAGAGCACACTACCATCAGCTCTCAGGAGCTTTCCCCCGGTACTGGGGAAAGCTGAGGAATGCAGCTTTCTTGATGGCTCATGAAGGCAGAGAGCTCTCTCTCTGCTATAGCTGAGACCCAAACTACTGAGGGCCTTGAAGAGGCCTGAACAGAAACTGAATTCGCATTGAAGAAAACAGAACTCAGTGGAGGGTGCAGCATGCCACTGTGGTGTGCTCTTGGTGGCTTTTGTAGCTAAGCAGATGGGATCCTGCACAAACTGAACTTTCCTGTATCTGGAACTAAAGAGAAAGACAACATGGAATTTCAAATAGCTCCTCCAGGAGGTGACGAATGTGTGAACTGCTGTGGCTTCATACTCCTCCAAGGGGCAAAGATGAAGCATCCTGACAAGATGTCAATAGATGCAACAATTTCTTTGCCACTTTGTCCAAGATTACCAGTAATACTCAAACATCAATGACCTTGACAAAAAGCAGGGCAGATGCCTTTAATGAAAGAACTACTCAGTATCCTGGCTAGCAAACAAAATATTTCTGCCCTCCCACCATTAGCATAGGACTCTTGCCTGGGCTGAGTTTGCTCTTCATCAAGATACTGATTTCTTGCAGACATTAAGAATTCTCAGACTGTACTGATTTCATCAGACACTCTGGGTACGTTCTCCAGACATGAGGAAAAGCTCTGTGTAGCTTGAAAGCTTGTCCCTTCCATCAACAGAAGCAGGTCCAGCAAAAGATATTACCTCACCTACCTTCTCTCTCTCATATCCTGGGACCAACACAGATTATAACACTGCAAACAACTGATTTCATGTAGCACCTCTCAACTTCTCCAAGAAGTCTCAAATACTGGGGAGAGATATGGGTGGTATTGAGCCTTGTGAAAGTCCACAAGGGATTTTTAGTGGTGAGGAGCAGCTGCTTGTCGGAGTTCTCACAGGTCCCGGTTGAGAAGAATGATTGAATCTGTCAGTGTTGAACTCTTTTCTTTGGGTAAAAATATTGTGAGTGAGATATGAATGATCAAATCCAATAACTTTGTTCCAATTTAAAGATCTTTTCAAGAAATGTGGGCTCCCTCATTTCTTTGTGAGGATAAGACAGACAGCATTTTGAAAAAATATATATTTGATTTCTGAACCTACGATTTCTTACCTGCAAGCATACAACATGTTAGACATAAAGGTGATAGGGCTGGTGCTGCGAGATGTGTCCATCACATAAACGACAACTGAAGGAAAAGTGGAAGCCTGAAAGAACAGGATAAAACAAGTTTTAGTTAAGTAAAACATGCCATTCTGCAACCACCTACCCCAGCCAGCCTCACTCTGATGTTGTGCAAAACACTTACCAGTGCCTCAGTGATGATAGTGCCTGAGGCTGACCAGGTGAACACCTCAATCTGTCCTGGTGTATCAATAAGAACATATCTGTGAAGAAGGCAACCCCCACAAACAAAGAAAGAATTAGTCAAAAGTAGGGCTGTCAAGAGATTAAAAAAATTAATTGCAATTAATCGTGTGATTAATCGCACTGTTTAAATAAATGGTATTCTATTGTTTAATATTTTTTGATGTTTTCTACATTTTCAAATATATTAATTTCAATTACAACACAATACAAAGTGGACAGTACTCACTTTATATTTATTTTTATTACAAATATTTGCACTGTAAAAAACAAAAGAAATAGTATATTTAAATTCACCTAATACAAGTACTGTAGTGCAATCTCTTTATAATGAAAGTTGAACTTACAAATGTAGAACTATGTACAAAAAAATAACTGCATTCAAAAATAAAACAATGTAAAACTTTAGAACCTACAAGTCCACTCAGTCCTACTTCAGCCAATCGCTCAAACAAGTTTGGTTACAATTTACAGGAGATAATGCTTCCCATGTCTTGTTTACAATGTCACCTGAAAGTGAGAACAGATGTTCGCATGGCACTGTTGTAGCTGGCATCGCAAGATATTTACATGCCAGATGCACTAAAGATTCATATGTCCCTTCATGCTTCAACCACCATTCCAGAAGATATGCATCCATGCTGATGACAGGTTCTGCTCAATAACGATCCAAAGCACAGCAGACCAACGCATGTTCATTTTCATCATCTGAGTCAGATGCCACCAGCAGAAGGTTGATTTTCTATTTTGGTGGTTCAGGTTCTGTAGTTTCCACATCAGAGTGTTGCTCTTTTAAGACATCTGTAAGCAATCTCCATACCTCGTCCCACTCAGATTTTGGAAGGCACTTCAGATTCTTAAACCTTGGGTCAAGTGCTGTATCTAGCCTTAGAAATCTCACATTGGTATCTTCTTTGCATTTTGTTAAATCTGCTGTGAAAGTGTTCTTAAAATGAATATCTGCTGGGTCATCATCCGAGACTGCTATAAAATGAAATATATGGCAGAATGTGGGTAAAACAGAACAGGAGACATACAATTCTCCCCCAAGGAGTTCAGTCACAAATTTAATTAACGCATTCTTTTTTTAATGAGCATCATTAGCATGGAAGTATGTCCTCTGGAATGGTGGCCGAACATGAAGGGACATATGATTGTTTAGCATATCTGGCACATAAATACCTTGCAACACCGGCTACAAAAGTGCCATGCGAACACCTGTTCACACTTTCAGGTGACACTGTAAATAAGAAGCAGTCAGCAGTATCTCCAGTAAATGGAAACAAACTTTTGTCTTAGCAATTGACTGAACAAGAAGTAGGACTTGTAGTGGACTTGTAGATTCTAAAGTTTTACTGTTTTGTTTTTGAGTGCAGTTATGTAACCAAAAAAAAATACAAATCTACATTTATAAATTACACTTTCACGATAAAGAGATTGCACTACAGTACTTGTATGAGGTGAATTGAAAAATACTCTTTATTTTGTTTATCATTTTTACAGTGCAAATATTTATAATCAAAAATAATAAAGTGAGCACTGTACACTTTGTACTCTGTGTTGTAATAGAAATCAATATATTTGAAAATGTAGAAAAACATCCAAAATATTGAATAAATCTCAATTGATATTCTATTGTTTAACAGGGCGATTAATTTTTTTAATCGCCGTAATTTTTTCTGAGTTAATCGTGTGAGTTAACTGCAATTAATCGACAGCCCTAGTCAAAAGCACAAGCTTCTGGTAATTAGCCTATCAAAAAGATGGGAACAGCCAGATCATGTGAATTTTTGTTACAGCTCAGGGAGATTTCTCCCAAAGCGTTCCAAGACTTAGGGCTTGTCTACACTGGCACATTTCTGCACAGTAAAGCAGCTTTTTGCCTCAAATGACTGCTCTGCTCATTGTTTTGAACTCCGTGGAGACCTACGCCCCTCCCCTTTCAAAGCACCATTTCTGACAGCTGTTGCTCCAAAGCAAACCATTAATGTGGAATGCTCCTGCTGTTGAACACAGAGGGAGGGAGGGAGGGAGGGAGGCAGGCAGGCACCCAGGGAGAGAGGCGGGGACTGATGTTGGGGGTTTCCCCCTCCCCCAGGACTGGCTGCTTCCTGTCGCTGTCTGAACTTACAAGACAGCATGCTGACACACACTCTGTCCCCCAAAACATCCTGTCTCTCTCCCCCCCTACATACACACACTCCCCACCCCCCCTTCAGTTGAAAAGAAGCTGGCAATGTAGTAGGATGCCCATGTGTCAAGGAGTCACCGGGCGATGCTCTGGAACTACTCCATATGAAGCCAGTCAGGACTCTGGGGGAGTCTCCACTCTCTGAGCATACGGTCTCCAGGGCAAGAAGCTTACACAGCTTCGACCTTCCTGGGTCTGACCTTGGAGCATTCAGCATCCCCCTTTCACACCGTGTGCTTCCCACAGCAAGTCCGCACCGGCGGGGCTCCTGGGGAAGCCAGAGGGCCCTGCACCCCAACTCCGCAGTCAGATGTGACTCTCAGCCAGCATAAAACAGGAGGTTTATTCATAGACAGGACCACAGCGTAGAACAGAGCTTCCTATTACAGACATCAGTGACTTTCAGCCAAGTCCATCTTGGGAATCCTGGGCCAGACACCCTGGATTCCCCCCTTCCAGTTCCCCCAAGCAGACTGCCAGCCTCCAGCCCCTCCTCCTTCTCTCGCTTCCCAGGGCAAAGGTGTCACCTGGTCGCACCCCCATCCTGGGTCTCAGGTTACATAGCTGCAAATAGCTGGGCAGTCTCACCTGCCCTGAGGGCCTCAGCAAAATCACACACCCAATTCCCACCACCTAAGTATTGGTGGAGTACACAGGGAAACTAAGGTACACACAGTATTAGTATAGGACAGTAAGACTCACATGCAACATAGCAAGATGAATAAAACTCCACTTCATCACACCATGGAACAATGGGATTGGGAAACCTGCATCATGTGACGCTGTGCCTGCCCCATGAGGCATTGCAAACCCTTCCCAAAGCACCCTGCGGCCAGTTGCACAGTGGGATAGCTACCACAATGCAATGCTCTCTTTGCCTTTGCAAGAGCTACTAATGTGGATGCGTTCCAGCGTCACAAGGAGCACAGGATGGACACGCAACAGCGGTTTAATTCCAGCGTTTTAATAAAAGTGGTGTAACTTGTGGCGCAAGAAACTTGCCAGTGTAGATATACCCTTAGGAAAGGACCTGAAAATCTCCTGCACTGAAAGTGTCAGCAAAAGATCATTACTGTTCTCTGCAGATTACATTTAAATGATAAAGTCAAAAGCATCAACATAACAGCTACTTAGACTGTAAGCTCTTTAGAACAAAAACTGATTCCCTGTGTTTACACATCATGTAGAACAATGGGGCTTATATGAATTGTATTAAGGGAGCTTTGCAATCAACAGATCCATCCCTCTAACAACTTCAAACTGTTAGCATTTGGACTATATCACAGAGGACATTAATTATCCATCAAATTTCAAGTCTTCTGTTTAGATATCGTCAATATTGAGGCTAAGGGAAAACCAACAAGCAGGTGGCACTGAACTCCGCCCCTCTTCCCCCCCCACACACACATCCCATGGACCTTACAGAAGAAAAATAGATAAAATTACCAGTCTTGTACTGGGAAAGCACAAGAGAGGTGCAAGACCAGGAGAATGAGTCTCTAAATTATTCTGCTCTGGTTACTGGAAGCTTGTGGTTCTGCTTCCAGCTGTAGCTCTTTTCTCAAGCACCACACACCTAAGTAGCAGACAGTTCCTGCACCTGGATATATACAAATCTTTCCCAGCACAAGACTGGTAATTTCAGGCAGCTTTGCTCAAGTAAAGACCCTGTACTGGAACTCTTTCAAGTGGCTTTCCTAGAGGAATTTCAGAATAGTATATTCTTTTGGAATTTACTCACTGAGATGTGTTCTGTCGCTTTTCAATAAACTTCATCACCTGATTGGAAAGAAAAGGAATCAATAATAGGCTTTTTTATTTAGATCCAGTACAAAGCAAAGACTATGCTCTTTATTAAGAGATAAGCTTTAACTTCAAATTATTTTTTTTTTACTATATATGTACACCAAGGAATGCTAAAGTTAAAAACCCAAGCATTTAAAAAATATAGAAATTAACTGTGAAGAGAAATTGGATAAGTACTCAATCATTGCATATACTAAAATCAACCTTAACTCTGCCCATATGCTGATTAGAGAAATTGTACAAGGAAGGCAATAATTTCCCACTCTTCATTAAGAGTCTCATCTTGTGTGATATGGTTTGGTTCAATGCCTCCTCGAAGGTCCTCAGCATTTCACTAGATCAGGCCCTGTGATTCCAGATGGAAGCCAGTTTTCAAGTGTCATTAGATAGAGCTAGCAAGTCTCCATATACAAGCCTCAGAAGCCCAGAAATCAGAGCACATAAATGAAAAGGACAGAAATTAGAATGGTGTCAAAGCAGAACACATAATATCAAAGACAAGTATGTATGAAAAATTACACAATTGATGTTCTGTGGTGCACATTTTCTATACTCTACACAACGAGAAGTTGGCATCTCTACGGGAGTAGAGCTAAGGCAGACTGGTACTTTACCATGGAACCTCCACATTTTCAAAAGTTTGGGTTTCTTGTATCTTTAGTCTTAACTCTGAATATCCTGGGTTTCTAAATGTTAGAGTTAAAATGTACACAACATTCTGGAAAGGTAATAAACTCAAACCACTGATATATGCCTGCAAACTTAACTTCATCTTAACAAAGTTCATTGTGATATAGCAACATCTCAAATATCTTTAACTTAAAGGTAGTATTTTGTTGGAGGTTAAAACAAAAAAAAATTTTTTTCAAGGCTTAGGAGTGCCACCATATCCTGGCTCTTGCTAGACCACACAGCCCTATGAAGCTAATGAGCTGCAGTTTCCCCAATTTTCCTCTGCTTCATATTGCTTTGTAGAGTTTATATACAAACTGCAGTGTTCTCATTTCTCCTCTGTTTTTCTTACTCTGCATAGAATTTATGAAGTACTTGTCAAACCATTCAGACTTCATAAGGCAACTCTTTACTAAATAAAGACAATTTTTGTTTTATTAGCCTATGTTCCAGATATTAATCACATTTAACTGTATTACTGTAAACATTCAAAACTTCACATTGTTTTAGCTACAGGATTCAAAGACTCTTCAAGGAAAATTTTGAAAATGGTAGAATTTTTAAGCAAACTTAAAAATGGTTAGGTGAATTGCCTTCAAACATCCAAAAAAATAATTTAAAAAGGAAGTAAGCACAAAAATACATTTCCCAAGTAAAGTTACAAGATAAGAGAATACAGGGCTTAGGCTGTCTGCTACGCTATATTTGTACAGTACCTAGCATTATGAGCTCCCATTCTTGGTTAGTACTTTGGCACTACCATAATAAACATGATTAATAATAATCAGGGGACATGGCTGCAAACTCAACTATTATCTCTCCATAACGTTTTCCCCTCCCACTTTAAACCAGGTCATCAAAAGTTAGGGAGAAACACATCGCTGGCAGTATTGCTGCTTTCTATTTGCCAAGTGGAGCGGGCAGAGGTGCCATTTGTTTGCGCCCTTCCACTCTGTATCCCGGAGACATTTTACTCTCACAGCAGCAAATCCCTGGATCAAACTCAATTTAACATTACTCAGTCAATTTACTAGATATGTGGTTCAATGCAGCAGACTGCACTTACCCTGCCTCAAAGCAATTACTTTTTACTGCAGCTTCTAACTTTTCTTCTCAGTGAAAATATGCCCTCTGCAATTCCACATGTGGAAGAGCGTGAAACTGGCTTGTAAGTTACATGCTGCCTCTTACTAACATACAGCACAGCCTCATATAATAAGCACAAAGAGCTTGGTACCTGATCAAATCTTGTGGCAAAGAGATTGAGAGAAGTCACTATTCCACCATTTGGGCCCAGACCATATCTGGACACACAGCTCAGGAAAGCACAAAGTTATAGAAATGTTAATAGACTTTTTTCCCAAACCTGGTACTACTTGCTTGTTTACATAGGTGTCTGGCATACTCTTGGACTAACAGTAGCAAGTAAGAGACAAAGCCCCTGCCCTGGATAGTTTACAATCTAATTTCCTAGGTGATGCAACCAAATAAACGATAGGAAAGGACAGTGTTTTCATCAGTACATTGTAAAGAACTTTACATCATTACCCCATTTTTCATATGGGAAACTGAGACACAGAGCAGTGAAGTCACTTGCCCAACATCATCCAGCAGGGCAATGAATTATGAATTGTCCCAATCCAGTGATCTCACTAGGCCACACACTTGCTATGCGTTTCTGTAGCAGGGTGCTGATGCAAAAGCACCTAATTAGCCCCTGCCCAGTCAGCTCCAATCAGGGGAAACCGATTGGGGCTGATGGAAAAAGCCTGATGCCAGCCTGAGGATTGGCAACACCTGCTGGCCTGACAAGCCAAGGGCTATAAAGACTGGGAGGGAGGCAGGGGGCAGCCAGGGAGAAGTCAGTCAGGGAGGGAACTGGAGGCCTCCTAGCTGAAGGCTGGCTCTGCCTGTAAAGGAGGCGATTAATCCTGTAAAACTTGTACATAGATAGACACTGGTGGTGGGACGAAGTTAAGTTAATAAAGACATGGGTGTTGCACAACCCTGAAGCCTCTCTGAGCCTCATTGGGGAGGGCAAGTGGGCCCCAGGAAGAGGGGCAGGTCATGCACCCTGTTACAGTTTCCTAACCACTCTTCTGTCCATTTTGTTACAGTGGAATGGGGATAATGGCCATGCTTAGAAATGTTCGAAGTGTGTAGCTGCTAACAGGGTCAGTCAGAGAAATCTTGTACATGGTCTATGTCCCAAAATCTTAACAGTTGTTACATAATTGTTACAGTAATTTTAAGCATTCAAAGTCTCTCTCTCTCTCCTTCTCCAAGCTCTCCCCAACCATTCCCTGAAACATTTTGCCTTCCCACTGGTTCCAGCTCACTCTGCCCTTCCCATGCCATTAATTAACACTGCAGAAGCCATTACCATGCAAGAACTTGCTCCTTGGAGCCGACGGGAACCGCCGTCTCATTTTCCCCAGGTTCCTTCCAAGTGGGCCACCTCCCCACCCTCACCCCTCATCTCTTCCTATTCTACCCATCCCCATTTATGCCCTTCCCCATAATCACCCCCAAACCTTTCCCCCATTCCCCCTCCCAGCAAGCATCCATAGGTCTTCTTTTCATTCAAATATACTTTGATTACATTCCCCCCCAAATGAAAAAAAACCCTGAAAGAATTAGATTTTAGCAAAATGCCTTCAGATCTTTTTGAGTTTTCTGGCCTACACTGAACTCAAATTGACACTGGCTGAGTGGTCTGGGATCAAAGACTACTGCTTATCCCTTTGAGGTGCAGTAAAATTTTCCTTGCTTCAAACCCCTTTTGCTCCTCGGTCCACATATGTTCAGCATAACCCATTCAGTTCGTGCGCACATGGCTACAATGAGAGCTAAATGCTGTGATTTTTTGGTCCCCCAAAAGGCTAGGGGTAGCATGCACTCGGCAGAGGTAACTCCTGAGTGACTGAGATCCTGGTGTTATGATCTCAGCCCTAGTTTGATCCTTATCTGTATGCAAAAATACAATGGTGGAATTCATGAACCCTAAAATCTGTTTTTGGTTTTTTTGGGTGGGGGGTAAGCTGTAGGTGAGGAACCACTTTGTGAAATGATCAAAAATCTGGATCACTAACCCTGTCCCATGCCCCCATGAGGCACAAAAATTTTCAAGATTATTCAAGTAATTGTGCAGATTTTAGAGCACTTGAGAATCAAACTTCAAACTGAAAGCTAGTATAAAAGTTAACTATAGCAGACCTGGCAGTCCGCTATACTGTGCACTACAAGCATTAACCCTTTAACTCATCAATACCTACACTATTTCATAACACCATTCTTCCCAGAGATCAAATATCCATAATAAAAGATCAGGCAAATAATAAAAAGCCCATCAAGTCAGGTGTTCAGTCTCCAACAGTGCTCAATGCTGGATGCTGCAGAGACAGCTATAACCCTCTCCTTGCACCTAAATCCCAATTTCCATCTGAAGAACGTAACATAAGAACAGCCACACTGGGTCAGACCAAAGGTCCATCTAGCCCAGTATCCTGTCTTCCGACAGTGGCCAATGCCAGGTGCCCCAGAGGGAATGAACAGAACAGACAATCATGAAGTGGTCCATCCCCTGTTGCCCATTCCCAGCTTTTGGCAAACAGAGGCTAGGGACATCATCCCTGCCCATCCTGGCTAATAGCCATTGATGGACCTATCCTCCATGAATTTATCTAGTTCTCTGTTATAGCCTTGGCCTACATCCTCTGGCAAGGAGTTCCACGGGTTGACTGTGTGTTGTGTGAAAAAATACTTCCTCGTTTGTTTTAAACCTGTTGCCTATTAATTTCATTTAGTGACCCTAGTTCTTGTGTATTGAGCAGCAGCAAATAACACTTATTTACTTTCTCCACACCAGTCATGATTTTATAGACATCTATCATATCCCCCCTTACTCATCTCTTTTCCAAGATGAAAAGTCCCATTCTTATTAATCTCTCTCATATGGAAGCTGTTCCATACCCCTTATCATTTTTGTTGTCTTTTTCTGAACCTATTCCATCACAGGAGCAGCCAACAAGCAAACCAAAGCCCTTGTTTTCCAACCTACCCAGGCCAACCAGTACCCTGGCTTAAATTCTCACTGTCTCTGGCTACATTTTACCCATGAGCAACCCCAAACCCCAACCCTCTCTGTTTTCCCCAGTGTACAGAGATGGTAGTCTGTGTCTGTAGGAGTTGAGTATGCAGAGGTGATCTTAAGCAAAGGAAAAGGATACTGTTTCATGACTTCTTTGTACTTCACTGTGTCTCGGATATCTAGAAAAGAATAAAGTCACAACTGAATAAATTATAGTAATGTGATGAGAGGGGAAAGACAGCTGCCCAGGTGTAAGCATTCCCCCTCCCCTCCCTGCCTCAATGAAGGAAGCCAGTACATGTGGGACTAGTTTCACAGAGGACTTTAATGCTTCATCGACACTAGCCACCCCCACCATACTTGTAAAACATCACATCGATACATGAGACCTCCAAATAGTTTACATGTTTGACAATCACCGTTTGGATTAGATTTGCTTTCAGCAGGGCTAGATCCAGATACGATGGTGAACAGAACATGTGCATTTATCTGAACAGTGAGGGATCCAACACTCTTGAGAGCTGTAAAGCAGGGTTCTCAAACTTCATTGCACCGTAACCCCCTTCTGACAACAAAAACTACTACACAACACCAGGAGGAGGAACTGAAGCTTGAACCCAACCAAGTTCCACCCCCACCCCTGTGGGTGTGGGGGGCAAAGCCCAGAGGTTTCAGCCCCAAGGTTTCAGCCCCAGGCAGGGGGACTTTAACCTGAGCCCCAGTGCCCAGGGCTGAAGTCCTCGAGTTTTGGCTTCAGCCCCGGGCAGTGGGGCTCGAGCTTTGGCTTTAGCCCCAGACCCCAGAAAGTCTAAGCCAGTCCTGGTGACCCCATTAAAACGGGGTCCCGACCCACAGTTTGAGAACCGCTGCTGTAAAGCAGGTATCAGAGCGGTAGCCGTGTTAGTCTGGATCTGTAAAAGCAGCAAAGAATCCTGTGGCACCTTACAGACTAACAGACGTTTTGCAGCATGAGCTTTCGTGGGTGAATACACTGTTTCCTTGTAATCCTCTAAATCCACCCCTCATCTAGCACTGCAAACCCTTCGCTATCAACACTCCCTCCCTTTGCCCACTATGTTTCTCACTCTCGTTTTCTAACCTCTCTTTTCATTTTTCAGCCACCCACCATCCACCCCTCTGTACTCTCCTGTTCACGTTCTTTTGTTACCACAATATCATCCCTTCCCCATTTCACTGAAATACAGGAATTACCAGGATGGATCAGACCAGTAGTTTATTTTAGTCCAGTCACCCACATCTGCCTGTAGTCAATGCCAGATACTTTACAGAAAGATACATGACACCCCATAGTTGACAGTTATGGAATAATATGCACAGGGGGAAGTTTCTTCCTAACATCAGGCAGCTGGTGGTTGTTTTATGCCCTGAAGTAGGAAAGTTTCCATCCCTTTTTAGTCCTAGTGTGATTTTGAATGTGCAAATTATTCATATAGATATAATCCTTTTTTGAATGAATCCTAACCTATTAAACTCTTTGACACAAAATATTATTGAGGCTATGTGCTGTGCAGAAAGTAAAAATTAAACCCCAAGAGCCACCCAAAAAATTACTTTTTAAATAAGTAAATATGATACAACACAATCGGTCAAGACACAGCTATCTAAGCAGCCACTTGCTTTCACTGGAACCATGGGCATCCTTCCCCCACCCACCTACACTTTTGATTTTTTTTCTTTTTAATAACTTGTGGGTTTTTTGGTTCACTTAAGTCTATTTAAATTTTAAATTCTTCAGGCCAGCAACATCTATTATATCTCTGGGTTCTGAGTGCTATGGAAACAATATCTAGTCCATATGCCTAAGCTAGAACATGGCTGTTCCCACTGATTAAAACAGACTGAAATAGAAGGGAGAGCTGGTATGCTGGGAGGTGAAAATATTATCTACTTCCCTTACCCAAACCAGGAAAAGGAAGTCTGAAAGCTTCACTCCCTTACACTGTAGAGGGCAACCTGGGATTAAAGTATCCTCCAATGCTCTGTTTAGTCCAATCTGAATATCACAAATGAAGGGCATACCAAACTCTGAAATAACCTCCCCTCATCAAGTGCTTCTTGATAGGCAGTTTATATTTTTTGCTTTTCCAGTTTCAAAGTTGAAAATCTTGTTCACTCATTTGTCCCCTTCTGCAATTCCTTCGCACTTCCTTCCACGCCATCCCTTAAAAATAGAATGCTCTTCTCTGAACTATTCTGAAAGGGTATTAGTCTTGTCCTTCAGCTTCCTCCATCAAGACTCCTTCTGTGATGCACAAAGGAAGTCACAAATCGAAAATGGCTAAACTAAGTGGCAACTGCTGATAGCTTTCAAATGCTTCAGAACCACCTCATATTACTACTACTCCTGTCCTTCATTCCTCATTCTCTCCATTGTTTGTTACAGCTTCTTCCAAATCAGACAGCAAACTTTCCAAATCAGGGGCTGTCTACCTGAGCATCTGTACCATGCCCAGAACAATGGGGCTCCAATCCTAACTAGAGCCTTTAGTTGCTAGTGCAATGCAAAAAATAAATAAACCCCTTTCTCTCTAAATAAACCCCCGCATTCAGACTCTTCCAACATGAGATACAACCCACCTAGCCAACTACCTCACAGCATCCATCTTCCCATTTCTGAACAAAGATATACCAAAACTACAAAAGTATTGAGAATACAGTGAATTACACATCTAGTAAGTTTTGTATCTATGTTTTTAACTAGCAAACTCAGTATTCATCACAACCTGCCTACAACCCAGAGCCCTCTCAATCAGGACCAGGCACAGAGACAGCACTACTAGATAAATCTTTCATGGGTAAGGGAAAAAGAGAAAGAGCTCATTCTGCTCAACCCTCAACTGCATGGGACATTATGAACTGCGAGGTGTTGGACTTGCCTTAGAAACGTGACTGGGATGAACAAATAGGCTCAGTAGTCAGAGGAGTCTGTATATTAAACCAGCAGTTACTAGCCCTGACTCAGCACTTCCTATAACAGGGTTGCATGAAAGGGCATCAACAGAGATTCATAAACGCGCATCTGCCGCACGAGCCAGAGAGCGCAGCGCGAGCGACTCACCGATGTTGGCTGGGAAAGGAAGCTCGTGCACAGCAGGGTCCAGGTTGATGACGTAGGGCGGGGAATTCTGGCTGTGCAAATGGGCAGTGAGCCTCTGAGGAGAAGAGGGAGAAATGAGAGGAGAGGAGGAGACCGACCGCCCCCCCCCCCCCGGACACCTGCCCCTCCCCCGGGTCTAATCTCATCACCTGCACCAGGGTGGTTTTCCCAGAGCCCGCCATGCCCAGCACCAGCACGCACACCGGCGGGGCCCGAGACTCGGGGCCGGCACCCGCCGGCGCCACCTCTGTTGCTGCCGCCGCCATCTTGCTAATGCCCCTTCCGCTTCCGGAGCAGATCGAAAAGCGCTTCCGGGCGGAAGCGGAGTGTAAGCCCCGGGGCGGGATTCGGGAGAGAACGTGACTCGCTCCCGGGCGACGCGGTGCAGCCTCTGCCTATTGACCGTGGCCGCCGCCATCCCCCAGCACGGCATCGCTTCCTCTCCCACCCCCGCACTGCCCAGCGCCACAGCCTTTCTCCCGAGAGCCTCCCGGCGCGGCCACGCAGGCCCACAAAACCGAAGGGTCCTGAACGCCCTTTGTCAGGGATGGTTAGTGTGTGCCGTGTGGGAGCAGGCAGCCCAATGAGAGCTGCGGGGCGGCGGGGGCAACAACGAGACTACAGTTGTGGGGTAACCCATCCAGCGGGTGCAGGAGTAGTTGGGGCCCTTGAATGCAAGGGTGTCTGGTGGTTTTGTTGGCCACGGGTGTGTGCTACCTGTGGAAAGAGGGAAGACAGGAAGGTGAGATTGGGGAAGGGGAAGAAAGCAGACGTGAGAGGAAAGGGAAGGAGGGATTCCATGAAAGATAGGGGAGGAGAGGAGTTAACGCAGAAAGGGGCGAGAAGGATAAATTCATTCAAAGATTCGAAGGCCAAAACGGATCATTGTGATCATCTACATAAGAAAGGCCATACAAGGTCAGACTGATGGTCCGTCTAGGCCAGTATCCTGTCTTCTGAGGATGCCCATGCCCAGTGCCAGACACTTCAGAGGACGTGAACAGAACAGGTCAATGTATTGAGTGATCCACCCCCGTCATCCAGTCCCTGCTTCTAGCAGTCAGAGATTTAGGGACTCCCAGAGCATGGATTACATCCTTGACCATCTTGGCTAGTAGCCACTGTTGGACCTATCCTCTATAACTTATCTATTTTTTTTTAAACTTAGTTATACTTTTGCCCTTCACAACATCTGGCAATGAGTTCCGCTGGTTGACTGTGTGTTGTGTAAAGAAGTACTTCCATTTGTTTTAACCCAGCCTATTCATTTCTTGTGTTATGTGAAAGGGTAAATAACACTTCCTTATTACTTTCTCCACACTATTTATGGTTTTATAGAGCTCTATAATATATCACGTCAGTCATCTCTTTTCCAAGCTGAACAGTCCATGTCTTTTTAATCTCTCCTCATATAGAAGCTGATCTATGCTCCTAATAATTTTTGTTGCCCTTCTCTGTACTTTTTCCAATTCTAATATATATTTTTTGAGATGGGGCAAACAGAACTGCATGCCTTATTCAAGGTGGATTTATATAGTGGCATTATGATATTTTCTGGTTTGTTACCTCTTTCCTAATGGTTTCTAGGATTCTGTTAGCTTTTTTGACTACCATTGCACATTGAGCAGATATTTTCAGAGAACTATCATAAATGACTCCCAAGATCTTTCTCCTGGGTGGTAACAACTCATTTACACCCCATAATTTTGTATGTATAGTTGAGATTGTTTTCCAATGTGCATTACTTTGCATTTATGAATATTGAATTTAATCTGCCATTTTGTTGCCCAGTCACCCAGTTTTGTGAGATCCCTTTGTAATTCTTCACAGTCTGCTTTGGACTTAATTGTTAAAAATTTATGCCTTATTTCCAGTCTGAATTTGTCTATCTTTAATGTCCGGCCATTGGATCATGGTATGCCTTTCTCTGATAGACTGAAGAGCCCATTGTTAAATATTTGTTATCCATATATGATAGAGCTCTATACTTAGACTTATGCAAAAATGAGGGTGTTAGTTAAACAGAAGTTAAAAGGTACAGTGACTAAAGTGAAATCCCTGCAAGCTGCATGGGTGCTTTTTAAAGACACCATAATAGAGGCCCAACTTCAATGTATACCCCAAATTAAGAAACACAGTAAAAGAACTAAAAAAGAGCCACCGTGGCTTAACAACCATGTAAAAGAAGCAGTGAGAGATAAAAAGACTTCCTTTAAAAAGTGGAAGTCAAATCCTAGTGAGGCAAATAGAAAGGAGCATAAACACTGCCAAATTAAGTGCAAGAATGTAATAAGAAAAGCCAAAGAGGAGTTTGAAGAACGGCTAGCCAAAAACTCCAAAGGTAATAACAAAATGTTTTTTAAGTACATCAGAAGCAGGAAGCCTGCTAAACAACCAGTGGGGCCCCTTGATGATCAAAATACAAAAGGAGCGCTTAAAGATGATAAAGTCATTGCGGAGAAACTAAATGGATTCTTTGCTTCAGTCTTCACGGCTGAGGATGTTAGGGAGATTCCCCAACCTGAGCTGGCTTTTGTAGGTGACAAATCTGAGGAACTGTCACAGATTGAAGTGTCACTAGAGGAGGTTTTGGAATTAATTGATAAACTCAACATTAACAAGTCACCGGGACCAGATGGCATTCACCCAAGAGTTCTGAAAGAACTCAAATGTGAAGTTGCGGAACTATTAACTAAGGTTTGTAACCTGTCCTTTAAATCGGCTTCGGTACCCAATGACTGGAAGTTAGCTAATGTAACGCCAATATTTAAAAAGGGCTCTAGGGGTGATCCCGGCAATTACAGACCGGTAAGTCTAACGTCGGTACCGGGCAAATTAGTTGAAACAATAGTAAAGAATAAAATTGTCAGACACATAGAAAAACATAAACTCTTGAGCAAGAGTCAACATGGTTTCTGTAAAGGGAAATCGTGTCTTACTAATCTATTAGAGTTCTTTGAAGGGGTCAACAAACATGTGGACAAGGGGGATCCGGTGGACATAGTGTACTTAGATTTCCAGAAAGCCTTTGACAAGGTCCCTCACCAAAGGCTCCTACGTAAATTAAGCTGTCATGGGATAAAAGGGAAGGTCCTTTCATGGATTGAGAACTGGTTAAAGGACAGGGAACAAAGGGTAGGAATTAATGGTAAATTCTCAGAATGGAGAGAGGTAACTAGTGGTGTTCCCCAAGGGTCAGTCCTAGGACCAATCCTATTCAATTTATTCATAAATGATCTGGAGAAAGGGGTAAACAGTGAGGTGGCAAAGTTTGCAGATGATACTAAACTACTCAAGATAGTTAAGACCAAAGCAGATTGTGAAGAACTTCAAAAAGATCTCACAAAACTAAGTGATTGGGCAACAAAATGGCAAATGAAATTTAATGTGGATAAATGTAAAGTAATGCACATTGGAAAAAATAACCCCAACTATACATACAACATGATGGGGGCTAATTTAGCTACAACGAGTCAGGAAAAAGATCTTGGCGTCATTGTGGATAGTTCTCTAAAGATGTCCACGCAGTGTGCAGAGGCGGTCAAAAAAGCAAACAGGATGTTAGGAATCATTAAAAAGGGGATAGAGAATAAGACAGAGAATATATTATTGCCCTTATATAAATCCATGGTACGCCCACATCTCGAATACTGTGTACAGATGTGGTCTCCTCACCTCAAAAAGGATATTCTAGCACTAGAAAAGGTTCAGAAAAGGGCAACTAAAATGATTAGGGGTTTAGAGAGGGTCCCATACGAGGAGAGATTAGAGAGGCTGGGACTCTTCGGCTTGGAAAAGAGAAGACTAAGGGGGGACATGATAGAGGTATATAAAATCATGAGTGATGTGGAGAAAGTGGATAAGGAAAAGTTATTTACTTATTCCCATAATACAAGAACTAGGGGTCACCAAATGAAATTAATAGGCAGCAGGTTTAAAACAAATAAAAGGAAGTTGTTCTTCACGCAGCGCACAGTCAACTTGTGGAACTCCTTACCTGAGGAGGTTGTGAAGGCTAGGACTATAACAGCGTTTAAAAGAGAACTGGATAAATTCATGGTGGTTAAGTCCATTAATGGCTATTAGCCAGGATGGGTAAGGAATGGTGTCCCTAGCCTCTGTTTGTCAGAGGGTGGAGATGGATGGCAGGAAAGAGGTCACTTGATCATTGCCTGTTAGGTTCACTCCCTCTGGGGCACCTGGCATGGCCACTGTCGGTAGACAGGATACTGGGCTAGATGGACCTTTGGTCTGACCCGGTATGGCCGTTCTTATGTCTGTAATCAAATCACCCCTTAGCTTTCTCTTTGTTATGATAAATAGATTGAGTTCCTTGAATCTATAACTATGAGGCATGTTTTCTACTCCTTTAATCATTGTCGTGGTTCTTCTCTGAACTCACTCCAATTTATTAACATCCTTCTTGAATTGTGGGCACCAGAAAGGGACACAGGATTCCAATAGTGGTCGTACTAGTGCCAAATACAGACATAAAATAACCTCTCTACCCCTACTCGAAATTCCCCCATTTATGCATTCCAGAATCACATTAGCTCTTTTGGCCACAGCATCACACTGAGAGCTTATGTTCAGCTGATTATCCACTATAACCCCCAAATCTTTTTCAAAGTCACTGCTTCCCAGGATAGAGTCTCCCATCCTGTACATATGGCCTACATTCTTTGTTCCCAGATGCATATATTACATTTAGCTGTATTAAAACACATTGTTTTCCTGTTCTATTTACCAAGTGATCTAGATTGCTCTGAATCAGTGACCTGCTTTCTTCATTATTTACCATTTCCCAATTTTTTATGTTTTCTTTCAGGTCATTAATAAAAATGTTAAATAGTGTAGGTCCAAGAATCAATCCCGTAAGGGCCCCCTGGAAACAGATCCGCTTGATGACAATTCCCTGTTTACAGTTACTTGTTGAGACCTATCAGTTAGCCAGTTTTTAATCCATTTAATGTGTGCCCGGTTCATTTTATATAGTTCTAATTTTCTAGTCAAAATGTTGTGCAGTACCAAGTCAAGCACCTTACAGAAGAAGCCTATTATATTATGTAAGCACTATTATGTTTATCAGCCAAATTTGTAATCTCATCAAAAAAAGATATCTAGTTAATTTGACAGGATCTATTTTCCATAAACCCATGTTGATTTGCATTAGTTACATTACCCTCCCTTAGTTCTTTATTAATCAAGTCCTGTATCAGCCACTCCATTATCTTGCCTGGGATCAATGTCAGGCTGAAAGTCTCTAATTACCTGGGTCATCCCATTTACCCTTTTAAAAAATTAGCTTTCTTCCAATCATCTGGAACTTCTCCAGTGCTCACAGACTGATTGAAAATCAACAGTAATGGTCCAGCGAGCTCCTCAGCAAGCGCTTTTAAAACTCTTGGAAGCAAGTTATCTGGACCTGCTGATTTTAAAATGTCTAACCTCTGTTTAACACCCTCCAGAAATACTAGTGGAATGGAAAGAGTGTTATCACAATATGATGAGACAGCATCATCTTTTTTTATCCCAAATACAGAAGATAAATATTTATTGAGAATTAATCTGAAGGGGAAAAAATCCTAAAGAAGGGGAAGGGAGATTGGGGTTCTAGAGAGAAAAATCAGAGTGAAGGAAACAGACCAGGAGACCAAGGCAATGAGGAGAGGCTGAAAATTTTTCACTTGTCCATTTAATGCCAAAAGAAGAAAGTGGAAGTATAAACGGTTGACTTAATACAAATGGACTTATCGGCACAATTCCTAAAACAACCACTAGACCAGGGGTCAGCAACCTTTCAGAAGTGGTGTGCCAAGTCTTCATTTATTCACTCTAATTTAAGGGGGGGAGAGAGAGCTCAGCTAAACCCAGGGTTGTGAGTTCAATCCTTGAGGGGGCCACTTAGGGATCTGGGGCAAAATTGGTCCTGCTAGTGAAGGCAGGGGGCTGGACTCAATGACCCTTCAGGGGTCCCTTCCAGCTCTATGAGATAGGAATATCTCCATATATTATTATATTAAGGTTTTGCATGCCACTAATACATTTTAACGTTTTTAGAAGGTCTCTTTCTATAAGTCTATAATATATACCGTTAACTAAACTATTGTTGTATGTAAAGTAAATAAGGTTTTTAAAATGTTTAAGAAGCTTCATTCAATCAAAATTAAATCAAAATGCAGAGCCCCCCAGACTGGTGGCCAGGACCTGGGCAGTGTGAGTGCCACTGAAAATCAGCTCGCATGCCGCCAAGGCACGCGTGCCATAGGTTGCCTACCCCTGCTCTAGACTCTCCTCAGTTTACCAATGTGTGAATGCTAGATTTTGTCTAACTAGGATTTAAAGATGTATGTTAGCTAATATGTTGGAACTTCTCCTTTGGTTTTAAGGCAACCAATTTACCACCAGTTAAAGTCTTCACTGCCTTGTTTACACTAGGCTTTTTTCTAAGGTTCTTGTATGGCTGGCTTCTATTATTACAGTATCTGAGAACTTCACCATCTTTATCCTCACAACACCACCATGAAATAGAGAAGTATTATCATCCCCATTTACAAATGGGGAACTGAGGCACAGATAGGCTAAGTGACTTGCTCAAGGTTACACAGGAAGTCTCTGTGGAGCCGAGAATTGATCCCAAGTCTCTCAAACCTGAGGCTTGTGCTTCAACCATTAAACTAGCCTTCTATAACACATTAGCTAGCATGGGAGGTTTAGGTTGGATACTAGGAAAAACTTCCTGTCAGGATGGTTAAGCAATGTAATAAAGTGCCTAGGGAGGTTGTGGAATTGGAGATTTTTAAGAGCAGATTAGACAAACAGGGATGGTCTAAATCAGAGGTCTCAAACTCCTGGCCCTATCTCTCCAGCTCCCATAACTCCACTCCTGCCCCTCCAGCTGCCAATGGTAATTTTGGCTCAGTGAGCAATACTTACAGCTGGCCACCTTTCCTGGGCATGGCCAGCTCGCTGGGTTCTGAAGGGCTCACAGCAGAGGTGACTCCGAGGAGACTGGTTTTCTTGGGGCCGGCTAGGCTAGGAAGGGCCCCAAGGCAAAGGCACGAAGCCTGTGTTTGATGCCACCAAGGGGAGCCAACGGAATAAGGCAGAGGGGGTTGTGGGGCTGGCATCAGAGGACGGGGTAAGGGGACCGGCACGGCAGGGGAAGCGGCCGGGCCCGCGCCGCCTCGGCCTGCGGTCACAGGGCGCTTCCGGCGCACACACAGACTCCTGCTCCTGCCTGGGGGTTGGGGCTGGTCCGCCAGAGTGGGAGGGGGCGTGGCACTCTCGGAAACGGCTGCTCCGGCGGAGGGTTTGACTCTATGGTTGAGGCGCGGTAAGATGATGTCACCACGAGCCTGTTTGGGTCACGTGGGTGCTCACCGCTGTTTGTGGGTGGCGCAGAGCGATGAGGCGGTAGCTGGGCGCGCGCCATGCGGAGCGGTGGCTGTTCGGTAAGTGATTGCTGCCCGCCCCCTCTTCCCGGACACTCCCCGCTCCGGGCAGCTCAGCCTCCGTCTCCCCGCGCTGTGCTCTGCGCCGGTCCACGGGCTCCGGGGGCCAAGGGGCAGCCCCTGGCCGAGCTCATCCCGCCAGCCCCCGCCCCGGTGCCCCACTGACTTGTGTCTTGTTTCAGACGGGGCGGTGAGCTCTCTAGGGCAGGGCCTGTCTCCCTGACCGGGGGGCCCGGCTCGAGTCACTGGCGTGCTCTCGGCCGGGAGGGGCAGCTTGTCTCTGAAGGTGGAGAAGGCGCAAACGACACAGCCGGTAAATAGAGACAACAGCCTATCATCCCGTTACCGTGTATTCCCCGTCAGTAGCTCCGTGTCCATCGGGTGTCTCTTGCCCTATACTTAGATTATAAACTCTCAGGG
Source organism: Platysternon megacephalum (assembly GCA_003942145.1). NCBI lineage: Eukaryota > Metazoa > Chordata > Testudines > Platysternidae > Platysternon > Platysternon megacephalum. The sequence continues at coordinate 136,749 of QXTE01000430.1, forward strand.
GTAGGGGAGCACGTTTTGTTCTGTGTTTGTGCAGGGCCTAACACAGTGGGATCCTGGACCACGACTAGGGCTCCTAGGCACTGGTACTATAGAGCAGGGGTAGGCAACGTATGGCACGGGCGCCGAAGGCAGCACGCGAGCTGATTTTCAGTGACACTCACACTGCCTGGGTCCTGGCCACTGGTCCGGGGGGCTCTGCATTTTATTTAATTTTAAATGAAGCTTCTTAAACATTTTAAAAACCTTATTTACTTTACATACAACAATAGTTTAGTTATATATAATAGACTTATAGAAAGAGACCTTCTAAGAACGTTAACATGTATTACTGGCACGCGACACCTTAAATTAGAGTGAATGAATGAAGACTTGGCACACCACTTCTGAAAGGTTGCCGACCCCTGCTATAGATAATAACAATCTATATTAGGAAACTGATCTAGCGCAAGTTTGCTTGACTGGGCTAGGGATTGGTCCTATGCTTTGAGCTGCTGGAACCAGGAGAGCATTTGCCTAGATGATAACATTTAAACTTCTTTCAAAGACAGTTCAGGCAGTATGGTGGAACCAAAATGGCATTCATTCAGATCTTTTGAACCTGGTTAACTGCCCATAGAAACTGTAATAGAGTTTTAGCAGCGGGAATACACTTTTCCACACACAGCACATGGACATTTGGTGCTGAGGCTGACCCCTCCTTATCCATGTGCATCTGTAAGCACCTTGATTAACATCTCATCAGACACACAACTGCACTGGAATTGTTGATGGTTGTTAATTACAAATACTTCTGCAAGATTCAAACTGTTCAGCAGGGTGGATTTGGTTTAAATCAAGTTGATTTAAATCACTAGTCAGGAAGACTTGATTTAATCATGGATTTCTACATAAAAGTGCATTCTTGTTGGTTGTTATAACCTTAATACGTATTCTTCACAACTCAGAGCTAGATGTAGGTTTCATTTTTAGAAGATACACACTACATTTTTAAAGTGATTACTTGTGAAAACTTTTCAGATTAGTTTTGCAGCTATATCAGAAAATGAATGATTGGTTATTTCATTTACCAAAGGTAATTGAAGCAGGTATTTATGAAGTCATTGGGAGGTGAACTATCTCCAATTCAACAGGTTAATTATTAATATTTGAAGGATTTTATTGCCATGCTGTATTAGGAGGAGAACATTACCAGACAGACATTTAAATTGTTTTGTTTGCCAGAAGCTGGGATTGGGTGACGGCATGGATCACTTGATGATAACCTGTCTGTTCATTCCCTTTGGGGCACTTGCCATTGGCCACTGTCAGAGGACCGGATGCTGGGCTGGGCTTGATGGACCTTTGGTCTGACCCAGTATGGCCATTCTTATGTTCTTATATTTAACAAAAACAACGACGTTATGTATTCTGGATTTTTTTCTTCAACAGCAAACATAATATTTTAAAAAGCAACAGAGAGTCCTGTGGCACCTTTAAGACTAACAGATGTATTGGAGCATAAGCTTTCGTGGGTGAATACCCACTTCGTCAGACTTGCTTTTTACAGATCCAGACTAACACGGCTACCCCTCTGATACATAATATTTTAACAAAACAAACATATGAATTTTTGAATTTAGTTAAACGTTCAAGTTTTTTAAAATCAGGTTTGTTTTTGTTAAAATTGTTTTTAACTAAAATAGTTAAATGAAATATTTAAAAACAAAAAACAAAAATTAAATCGACTATGTCAGCCAGGTCAACATGAGAAACCTAAAATATTGGCTTCTGCAGCTAACTCAGTCGTTTTCACCTTCATTTTCCTGTTTGTTCATAATCTGGAAAAGAAAAACAAGCTTTCCTGCTTTTTCATGTCCCAAACGATTTCTTAATTTGGAATGAATTAGTCCAAAGGAAGAAAATATTTTTTCTACACCGGCAGAAGAAGCTACTGCTGTTAAAAGTGAGATCACTTCAACAGTCGCTGAATCCAAGTGCTTAAGTGACTTCCACCAGTTCACTGGTGTGACTTTTTCTTTAAAACATCATCAGCAAACATATATTTCTTGAATGGTTCACCCTTAGCTCTGAAGTTTATTATAGTTGGCATTATGGAGGGATGATTGCTGGATGTCCATGGCATAGCCAACTCCTCCTCTTCAGCAGTTAAGGTTTGACCCTGGTACAGAATATTGAGAATATTTGCAAGAAAATGAGCTAAAGATAGTGCTTGTCCCATTTGTTTTTTTTAATGCATGTAATTTAACTCTCTCATTGCATATTTCTCTTTTAAAGATCTCACTCAGTTCCTTCCAAATTTCAACAGCGTCAACAATAAAACAGCTATTTCCCTGCATTTTGTTCAAGGCTACAGAAATAGGCTTCAGGGTACTCAGTAGGTGTTCAACATTTCTCTTAAGCCCAATGTTGAGAATTGTGGCTGTGACAGTGCCATCTATTTTTTCACAATTTTGTTCACAAACTGTCATCAGATTAGGCCAGTTCTTCATATAGTGCTCAAAACAGTCCACTACTGAGTTCCATCACACATCTTGTGGGAGAGTTAGCTTGGTTCATCCCACTTTTTTCAGAGCAGCTGCTGCTGCAAAGTGGTTGTTACAGAAGTATTTTGCAATTTCAACAACATTAGCCTTTATTTCTGGAACGCTGAAGTCTTTGGCTAGGAGGTGCATTAAATGAGAACTGCAACCGTATGTTATTAGCTTGGGACTATTCTAAATTTCTTCTCATCTTGGATACACTTGAAGCATTGTCTGTGACCAAGCTACGTACTAGACATTTGCATTTTTTTTCAGTTTGTTACAGCTTTTACTGCTACTTCTTGTAAGTATTCTGCTGTGTGTGTGTGCATTTCCTGATGTATCAATTGTTTCTGTAAGGAAGACATTCCCTTCTTCTGTTGTCACACAAGCACATACAACAGGATCATTGTGGACATTGCTCCACTCATCAAGACTCAGGTTAACAATTTTACCCTCTAGACCAGGGGTCGGCAACCTTTCAGAAATGGTGTGCCGAGTCTTCATTTATTCACTCTGATTTAAGGTTTCGCGTGCCAGTAATACATTTTAATGTTTTCAGAAGGTCTCTTTCTATAAGTCTATAATATATAACTGACCTATTGTTGTATGTAAAGTAAATAAGGTTTTTAAAATGTTTAAGAAGCTTCATTTAAAATTAAATTAAAATGCAGAGCCCCCCGGACCGGTGGCCAGGACCTGGGCAGTGTGAGTTCCACTGAAAATCAGCTTGCGTGCCGCCTTTGGCATACGTGCCATAGGTTGCCTACCCCTGGACTAGATCATCGGTTCTCAAACTTCATTGCATCACGACCCTCTTCTAATGACAAAAATTACTACACGACCCCAGGAGGGGGGACCAAAGCCTGAGCCCCGCCGCCCTGGGTTGAGGGGCCAAAGCCCGAACCCCACCACCCCGGGCGGAGAAGCCAAAGTCAAAGCCCAACGGCTTCAGCCCTAGGTGGGGGGGCCTGTAACCTGAGCCCCGCCACCCAGGGCTGAAGCCCTTGGGCTTCAGCTTCGTCCCTGGACTCCAGCAAGTCTAAATGCCAGCTCTGGTGGCCATTAAAATGGGGTCGCGACCCACCTTGTGGTCCCAACCCACAGTTTGAGAACCGCTGGACTAGATGATCATAATGATCCCTTCTGGCCTATGAATCTATGAATGTATTAATCATATGTTGCTCCAGGTGTCACCCAGTGCAATGCCAAGTCTGCAGACAGAAATAAAAGAGCCAAGTGCTGTCTCCTATACCTATGCAAGCATAGAAGGTCCTAAATGCAGGACAATGGCCTCTTCTGCAAGTAACCCCTTCCCCTCAGACACACACAATTCCCCAGTCTGGCACAACCTATCCCCCACTACTTTCCAGTTTTTGGGCAACGGTGATGAGGCTGTGAGCTTCATGGTGGGGGAGCATTAGTGGGATGGTCAGTGCATTCACCACTTGGCAGATTCCCCCACCTCAAGGAAGCACAGATCCTCCAACTGTTATTGCAACTTATGGGCTGTGGTTGCAGCAGAGCATCTCAACAGCTACTCCACACCATGCTGCCAGATTGGTGGGGGATATTTTTCTTTCAGTTCCTCTCCTATTCTTTGTGCAAATCCCATTTACACGTGCTTTGCAGAAGATAGGGGCCACATTTGGTCTTATGAAAGTTCTGAACATCTTAGACAACCAACAATTTAAATGTTAAAGCAGCAAAGAATCCTGTGGCACCTTATAGACTAACAGAGGTTTTGCAGCATGAGCTTTCGTGGGTGAATACCCACTTCTTCGGATGCATCCGAAGAAGTGGGTATTCACCCACGAAAGCTCATGCTGCAAAACCTCTGTTAGTCTATAAGGTGCCACAGGATTCTTTGCTGCTTTAACATTTAAATTGTTGGTTGTCTAAGATGTTCAGAACTTTCATAAGACCAAATGTGGCCCCTATCTTCTGCAAAGCACGTGTAAATGGGATTTGCACAAAGAATAGGAGAGGAACTGAAAGAAAAATATCCCCCACCAATCTGGCAGCATGGTGTGGAGTAGCTGTTGAGATGCTCTGCTGCAACCACAGCCCATAAGTTGCAATAACAGTTGGAGGATCTGTGCTTCCTTGAGGTGGGGGAATCTNGTTGACATTGAAAAATATTTAGCTGCTGATCATATTAGTGGAAACAGCCAAGTACTTCAGGGTTGTGGGCAGAATTTGAGAAGAAGAGAGCACACCACTCCCTCCATCTGACCCCAGGTGGTAGCAGATCATTTATAGGTGACATTATTTAGCGCTAAACCCCAAATCAGAAAGTCTTAATATAGAGTAATGCACAGGATTTGTTATGATGCTGTCTTCTGAGCCACAAGCCGTGCCAACTAAAGGTAGGAGCAGTTGCCACAGGTGTAAAACATTATTTGTGTATTTGCAGCTCATGCTGTAAAAGCTCTCAAATTGTGGTGTGTGCAGCAAATGTAATTAGTGGCAAGACTGCGCAACTGTGCAGTCTGCACCGACAACATGATGACAGACTCTGGCTTGATTTTCTTACAAAGAACTCTCTGGAGGTGTATTCTCTGGTAGTACTGGTGGTGCAATAGCCTCTTGTGGCAGCTGCTGCTTCACTCCATAACCTGGCATTTACATCTCTTTGGAAGGCTATTATTAAATCAGCTCTGACCTGGAGTGTGGATTTGAATGGCCCCTTTTCATAGATTACAGAAGGGATCATTATGATCATCTTGTCTGACTTCCTGTATAACACAGACCAGAATACATCTCCAAAATAATTCCTAGACCAGATCTTTCAGAAAAATATCTAATCTTGATTGAAAAATTGTCAGTGATGGAGAACCCACCATGACTCTTGGTAAGTTGTTCCAATGGAATTGCTCTCACTGTTCAGCTTTTACACCTTATATTCAGTCTGAATTTGTCTAGCTTCAAAGTCCTGCTATACCTTTCTCTAATTGTTCCACGTGTAGGTACTTAAAGAGTATAGTCAAGTCACCCCTTAACATTTTCTTTTTAAGCTAAGTAGATTGAGTTCCTTGAGTTTATCACTATAAGGCTTATTTTCTAAACCTTTAATCGTTCTCGTGGCTTTTCTCTGAACCCTCTCCAGTTGATCAATATCCTTCTTGAATTGTGGACACCAGACCTTGACACAGTATTAGAGCAGTGGTTGCACCCGTGCCAAATACAGAGGTAAAATAATATCTTTGCTCCTACTGAAGATTATCTAATTTGTGCATTTCAGGATTGCATTAGCTCTTTTGGCCACAGCACCACTCTGGGGACCTCATGTTCACCTGACTATCCACCAGGACCCCCAAATCGTTTTCAGAGTCACTGCTTCTGCGGATAGAGTCCCCCATCCTGTAAGTATGGCCTCCATTCTTTGCTCCTAGATGTATACATTACATTTAGCCATATTAAAATGCATATTGTATGCTGGCACCCAGTTTACCAAGCGATCCAGATTGCTCTGTGTCAGCGACCTATCCTCTTCCTTATTTATCACTCCTGCAATTTGTGTTAACTGCAAACTTTCAATGCTAATTTTATGCCTTCTTCCAGGTCATTTATAAAAATGTTAAATAGAATAGGGCCAAGAATAGGTCCCTGTGGTACCCCAGTAGACACCACACCCATTTGATGATGATTTCCTATTTACAATTACATTTTGAGACCTCTCAGCCAGCTTTTAATCCATTAATATGTGCCGTGTTAATTTTATCTTGTCAGTTTTTTATTCAAAATGTGTTGAGTACCAAGTCAAATACCTTACAGAAATCTATAGTACATCAGTACTATTACCTTTATCAACCAAATTTGTAATCTCATCCAAGAAAATATATAGTTTGACAAGGTCTGTTTTCCATAAATCCATATTGATAGGCATATATTACCCTCCTTTAATTCTTTATTAATTGAGTCCATATCAGCCACTTCATTATCTTGCCTGGGATCCATGTCAGACTAGCAGGCCTATAATCACCCAGTCATCTCTCTTTAAAATACTGGGAGAAAGCCAATCTTCTGGAACTTCACTGCTGTTCCAAGACTTATTGAAAATCAACATTAATGATCCAGTAAGCTCCTCAGTTAGCTCTTTTAAAACTCTTGGATGCAAGTTATCCAGGCCTACTGATTTTAAAATTTCTGACTTCAGTAGCTGTTGTTTAACACCCTCCTAAGATACTAATGGAATAGAAAATGCTATCATATAATATGACATTTGTTTGTTTTTTACCCAAATAGAGAGCAGAAACATTTACCAAATACTTACATAAGAACATAAGAAAAGCCGTACCGGGTCAGACCAAAGGTCCATCTAGCCCAGTATCTGTCTACCGACAGTGGCCAATACCAGGTGCCCCAGAGGGAGTGAACCTAACAGGCGATGATCAAGTGATCTCTCTCCTGCCATCCATCTCCATCCTCTGACGAACAGAGGCTAGGGACACCATTCTTACCCATCCTGGCTAATAGCCATTTATGGACTTAGCCACCATGAATTTATCCAGTCCCCTTTTAAACATTGTTATAGTCCTAGCCTTCACAACCTCCTCAGGTAAGGAGTTCCACAAGTTGACTGTGCGCTGCGTGAAGAAGAACTTCCTTTTATTTGTTTTAAACCTGCTGCCTATTAATTTCATTTGGTGACCCCTAGTTCTTGTATTATGGGAATAAGTAAATAACTTTTCCTTATCCACTTTCTCAACATCACTCATGATTTTATATACCTCTATCATGTCCCCCCTTAGTCTTCTCTTTTCCAAGCCGAAGAGTCCCAGCCTCTCTAATCTCTCCTCGTATGGGACCCTCTCTAAACCCCTAATCATTTTAGTTGCCCTTTTCTGAACCTTTTCTAGTGCTAGAATATCCTTTTTGAGGTGAGGAGACCACATCTGTACACAGTATTCGAGATGTGGGCGTACCATGGATTTATATAAGGGCAATAATATATTCTCTGTATATATACTTCTTCCTTTTCTGCATTATATTTGATGATTCTATCATTTTCAACTAGTAATGCCTTGTTAAGATTCTTTTTTCTGCAATATACTTTAAAAAATCCTTCTCATTCTTAATTCTGCTGGCCACAGAGTTCTCCTTGTGTCCCTTTGCTTCCCTTATCAATTTTCTACAATTCCTAGTTTCTGATTTATATTCATTGCTATCAACTTCCCCTTTCTTCCATTTGTTTATATATATATATTATATACAGCTGCCTTCACTTTCCTTCTAAACAAAATTGTTTTTTAACCAATCCAGCCTTCTTCCTCAGTTGTGGCTTTTTGAGCATCTAATAAAGTGTTCTTAAACAATTCCAAATGATCAGTCACATTTTTTGATTAAATTCTTCCTCCCAGTTGATTTGGCTCATAATTGTTTTCAGCTTTGTGAAATTGGTCCTTTTAAAGCCCCAAGTTATATATATGTATATCATTGGTCTGGACTTTAGTGTGCAAACAGAATATAAATGTGATCAAGTCATGATAACTTGTACTGAAGTTATTGTTAATTTTTAGTTCTGTGATCAGTGCCTCTTTATCTGTCAAGATGAGGTCTCGTATAGACTGCTTTCATGTTGGATGTAATGCTTTCTGAGTTAGGAAATTTACCTGTAATATTTAGAAATACCAAGGATGTGTTAATACTGGCATCATGAGACCTCCAGCATACATTACTCATACTGAAGTATCCCAGGATCACACAGCCATTTTTCCTACACATTATAGGAGCCACTCATCCTGTTCACTAGCGTGATTTGGTGGTCTGTAGCAGACACAGATCGATACCGCACCTTGTGCTCTATCTGTTAGGACATTGATTCGTAAATATTCAAGATAATTTTCTTCCTGGTTATCAGTGATAGGAAAGAGGTAATGCCATTTTGGACATAGTGCCACTCTCCCTCCACTTTTACCCACTTGATCTTCCTAAATAGGTTGTAACCTTTGATTTTTAACATTCCAATCATGGGAATCATCCCACCATGTTTCACGAATACCAACCAGATAAAATTTATGTTCTTGAATGAGAAATTCCTATTCCTCTTGTTTGTTACCCAGGCTCCTAGCATTGGTATATAGGCAATTCAATAATCTGTCAATTAATCGCAGTTAACTCATGCGATTAACTAAAAAAAAAATTAATCGCAATTAATCGCACTTATAACAATAGAATACCAATTGAAATTTATTAAATATTTTTGGATGTTTTTCTACATTTTCAATGTTGATTTCAATTACAACACGGCATACAAAGTGCACGGTGCTCACTTTATATTATTTTTTATTACAAATATATGCACTGTAAAAATGAAACGAATTGAAAAATACTATATCTTTTACCTCATACAAGTACTGAAGTGCAATCTTTTTATCGTAAAAGTGTAACTTACAAATGCAGATTATTTTTTTTGGTTACATAACTTCACTCAAAAACAAAACAGTGTAAAACTTTAGAGCCTACAAGTCCACCCAGTCCTACTTTTTATTCTGCTAATCGCGTAGACAAACAAGTTTGTTTATATTGACGGATGATACTGCTGCCTGCTTCTTATTTACAATGTCACCTGAAAGTGAGAACAGGTGTTCGAATGGCACTTTCATAGCTGGCACTGCAAGGTATTTACATGCCAGATATGCTAAACATTCGTATGCCCCTTCATGCTTCGGCCACCATTCCAGAGGACATGCTTCCATGCTGATGATGCGCGTTAAAAAAATAATGCATCAATTAAATTTTTGACTGTACTTCTTGGGGGGAGAATTGTGTCGTCTTCTCTGTTTTACCCACGTTCTGCATATATTTCAGTTATAGCAGTCTCGGATGATGACCCAGCATATGTCATTTAAGAACATTTCACAGCAGATTTGACAAAACGCAAAAAAAGTACCAATGTGAGATTTCTAAAAATAGCTACAGCACTCGACTCAAGGTTTAAGAATCTGAAGTGCCGTCCAAAATCTGAGAGGGACGAAGTGTGGAGCACGCTTTCAGAAGTCCTAAAAGAGTGACACTCAGATGCGAAAACTACAGAACCCGAACCACCAAAAAAGAAAATCAACCTTCTGCTGGTGGCATCTGACTCAAATGATGAAAATGAACATGCATCGGTCCGCTCTGCTTTGGATTGTTATGAAGCAGAACCCATCATCAGCATGGAAGCATGTCCTCTGGAATGGTGATTAAAGCATGAAGGGACATACAGGTCTGTCTCATCTTACGCTGGGGTTACGTTCCGCGGTCAGCGCCTAAAGCGAAAACCGCGTATAGTCAAAATTACATTGAGTGTAATGGCGGGCAGAATCGCTCACCCTACAGAAACAGTATTTAAATTGTTGTTTTTTTTTCTTTTTTGTTGTTTTTTTTCTTGTTTTTGCCGACCGCATAAAGCTGAAATCGCACATGTTAAATGCACCTAAGATGCGACAGACCTGTATGAATCTTTAACGCATCTGGCACATAAATATCTTGCAATGCCAGCTACAATGCCTGTTCTCACTTTCAGGTGACATTGTAAACAAGAAACTGGCAGCATTATCTCCTGCAAATTGTAACCAACCTTGTTTGTCTGAGTGATTGGCTGACCAAGAAGTAGGACTGAGTGGACTTGTAGGCTCTAAAGTTTTACACTGTTTTGTTTTTGAATGCAACTTTTTTTTTACATAATTCAACATTTGTAAGTTCAACTTTCATAATAGAGATTACACTACAGTACTTGTATGAGATGAATTGAAAAATACATTTTTTTTGTTTACAGTGCAAATATTTGTAGTAATTGTATTTTGTGTTGTAACTGAAATTAATATCTTTGAAAATGTAGTAAACATCCAAAAATATTTAAAATAAATGGTATTCTATTGTTGTTGAACAGCGTGATTAATCACGATTAATTTTTTCTAATCGTGCGACAGCCCTAATTTCTACTCTTCATGTCCTTTGGTTCCTTAATTAATTTTGTTCTCAACATTTCAGTTGTGTGCTGAGTGCTCATATCGTCCCTCTTTTTACCCCCTCCACTCCCCTGCTCCTTTTGTTATTAGTTTAATGTCCTCCTGACTGCTCCAGCCAGCCTGTCTTCCTTCCAAACTATTCAGCTGCTCGCCACATAGAAGGTAGACCAACGTTCCATAAAACCAAAACCTTCCACCACCTACCTAGCCAGCAGTTCACTTCCAGAATCTTTTGCCTGTGGTCTTCTTTTGTTCATAGGACAGGAAGGATCTCAGAGAAGATCTCTTGGTCATTCTTCTTCAGCAAGCTTCTGAGTTCCTTGATGTCATCTATTATCTGCAAGACATCCTGCGACACAGTGTCATTACTGCAGATATGAAGCAACACCAATGGATCCTTTCCTGTTGACTTCAAAAGCCTGTCCAATCTTAGTGACAGTCCTACTGTCTGCCTGTTCCTTGCAGAATGTTTGGATTCTTCTGCGTATTGAATCCCCAACAAGGATAGTCTGTCTTCCTTGGATGGTTGGAGGACTCTGTGATTTTTCTTATAGGTGGTGCTGAGCTGCTGTCCACAGGTGTGTCCCATACATCTCTCCATTCCCTTGGACCAACTGGATCATGAGAGGTGTTGTCCACAGTTTCCATGTTTTGGATGTGGTATCAATTGGAAACTTCTAGCTGTGGAATTCCTTCCAGTCCTGTTCCCTATCTCCAGCCATGTAGACTGTCACTTTGACCTCTTGCCTCCAGTGGTTATGAGCTCCAAGGCCTCCTTTCTGACTTCCTCTCTCTCCAGCTCCTCAGTGGCAAGCTCCTTTCTTTCTTGAATCAGGGATGCTGATACTTCCTGAGCCTAACTATCTGGGCTGTCCTCAGCTTCTCTGATTCTCAGTAGCATTTCTACTTGCTCCTCCAATCCAAGAATCTTCTCCAACACAGCGACCAGCTTGCACTTGATTCACAGGAAGTCCCTTCTGGGTTCAGGTATGAAAGAAAACATGGCACATCCATTGCATTCACCTCCATTATTCATTGCTGGCTATCTTGAAATCACACGTACAGCTGACACTGGAAGGAAAGCTTCTCACATTCCCTTTCCAAATGCCCTCTGAAACTCCCTGTTAGCTGTCTCTGTTTATGGCTCTCAAGTTCACCTGACAAGTGACTCTTTATAGTCCGACTCTCCTTGCTTAGCTCCGCCTCTCCCCACCAAGGAGCAATTAACCACTCAGAGACTGCAAACAGCAGAGTTGATCAGAACTCCAAGGGTTAGAGTTGTGTGGCCTTTACCAAGCCATCAGCAAACAAGCCTGTCTCATCTACTTACTCAAGGGCCCAGGGCCCAGCTCTGCAGCCTGTACGCAGAGAGCAAATAAACAGTCAAACAACCAACCCACAGACTGACCAAACACACCACTCACGAAGTCTCCAAGCACAGAGTCCCCAGTTACGCCCTCCAGAACTCCACTGCTAGCTGCATGTATTTGTGGCTCTTGGGTTTACCTAGTACAGGTCTCTCGCATCTTACGCGCATTTAACATGCGCGATTTCGGCTTTGTGCGGTCGGCAAAACCACACACACAAAAAGAGAAAAAAAAAAAGCAATTTATGTACTGTCTGTAGTGCAGGTGATTCTGCCCGCTATTGAAGTCAATGGGATTTTGGCTATACGTGGTTTTCGCTTTACGCGCTGACCGCGGAATGTAACCCCCGCGTAAGATGCGAGAGACCTGTACCTGACTTTTTTTTATACCAAATCTCCCTGCCTAGCCAGCGCAGCTCCGCTCCTCACCACCAGGGAGCTATTGACCACTCAGTAACTGCAAACGGCAGTGCTGATGAAAGCTCCAAGCGACCTTTACCAAGGCACTAACCAACAGACCTCTGTCAGATGCCTACTCAGGCCCATGACCCTGGCTCCTGCCAAGGATGAAAAGTGTTTACTCTTCTGACGATTTTTAACATTCTCTTCTGAAGATTTTGAAGCTGTAATGAATTAGGTGGATCCACTCCTGCTCAGGGTGTTTAAGGGCTGGGCTGACCCTTCCCCCCCCCTCTCCTTCTTCCCCACCCCCCCCTACCCCCGCTTCAGATGCACTTGCGTAGCTCTCCTTAATGTCTGTGAAGTGTATGTAGAACAATAACTTCCTTTTAGATGTGTGAGAGACAGGAGGTGGGGGAGGTAATATCTTTTATTGGACCAACTTCTGTTGGTGAGAGAGACAAGCTTTCAAGCTACACAGAGCTCTTCCTCAGGTCTGGGAAAGGTACTCAGAATGTCGCAGCTAAATATAAGGTAGTACATATTTCAAGGGACCATTCAAGGTGAAGTGGTCTGTTAACACCCCTGTAATCGTAGGACAAAATAAGCCATAAATCCAGTGCTTTATTAAGACCATGATTTTTAGGCTAGGTCTACACTAGAGACCTTACAGCTGCGCCGCTGTAAGATCTCTAATTATGTCGACGGGAGAGCTACATGAAACCACCCCCAATGAGCAGCGGTAGCTCTGTCGGCAGAAGAGCATCTCTCACCAACATAGTGCTGTCCACATCGGCGCTTCTGTCTATGTAACTTTTGTCGGTCAGGGGTGTGGGTTTTTTCATACCTCTAAATGACAAGTTTTACCAACAAAAGTGCTAGTGTACACATAGACATTTTGTCTAGCAAAGTTATGAATTAACAGGCCACTTCTCCTTTAATGGTCCCTTAGAATATGTGCTAACTACTTATACTAAACTATCTGTTCAATCTTATACAGTAACTCCTCACTTAACGTCTGACGAAGTGGGTATTCACCCACGAAAGCTTATGCTCCAATACATCTGTTAGTCTTAAAGGTGCCACAGGACTCACTATTGCTCCTCACTTAACGTTGTAGTTTTGTTCCTGAAAAATGCTTTAAGTGAAACGATGTTAAGCGAATCCAGTTTCCCCATAAGAATGAATGTAAATGGGGGAGGGTTAGGTTCCAGGGAATTTTTTTTTGCCATACAGTACTGTAGTTGGGAGGTGCCCCCGCCTTACCCCACACAGGCACAGCCCCCTGGCACTGGAGACAATGAGGCAGGCAAGGAGGCTGAAGGTGCTGTAGGCTCGGAGAAGTACGCTGTGCAGCAGCAGCTTCCCCTACTCTGCAAGCACCAGGGGCTGGGGGCTCAACCCTCGCCCGCCCACGCCACCCCTTCCCTCAAACCCCCACCTCTTCTCCCCCCCATCCCCCTTTACTCCACACGCCGCGTCCTCGCTCCTCCCCCCTCCCTCCCCTGCCTGCAGTAATCAGCTGGCTTGCGACTTTCGGGGGGAGGAGCGAGGACTCTGCGCGTAGGCTCCCCCTCCCTCCCCTGCCTCCTGCCCGCAGCAATCAGCTGGCTTGCGGCATTTGGGAGGCAGGGGAGGGAGGGGGAGCCTGCGTGCCGAGTCCTCGCTCCTCCCCCCCTCCCTCCTGAACGCAAGCCAGCTGATTGCCGCCGGGGGGGAGGTGGGGGGAGGTGGGGGAAGGCTCTGATCCGTGGGGTCTGCCGGTGGGCAGGAGGCACTGTGGGGGGGGAGTAGGGAAGCTGATAGGGGGGCTGCAAGCTGTGGACAAAGCAGGTGGCCAAACAACGTTATAGCGAAGCATTGCACAACTTTAAATGGAGCATATTCTGTAATTGAGCAGGGACGTAAGATCTAAACAACATTAAGCGAGAGGATGTTAAGTGGGGAGTTACTGTATTTAGCTGTGACACTCCTATACTCCTGGGTGCATTCTGCACCAAAAAATTCTGCGCACTATATTTTAAAATTCTGCATATTTTATTTGTCAAAATAACTCTCTGCAATCATGCCAGTTTCAATTATTTTGGTAATCTATTTCAGAATATCTGTCAGCAAGTATGTCTGTAACAATCCAGACACACACACATTCCTCCAGGAGTAGAGTTAAAGAGACCCCTACAACAACCCAGTTTCTGTTTCTCTGCCCCCTCCCCCACAGAGCCCAGCTGCGGGGCACCTTCCAGTCCAGACTCCTGCATCCCCTCTTCCCCAGAGCCCAGCTGCGGACTCCCTCCCCTCCACCAGCCACACACCACCACCCCCAGAGCTCAGGGATCCAGAGGAAGAAACAGCCAGATGCTGAGTCCTGGGCTTGTATGGAGTTTCCTGCAGGATGCTTCCTTCCTTCAGGGCATGTTGAGAACTGTAGCTGCTGAGAACCCTCCAGTTCCCTCCCCCTCCTCCCCGGCAGTGTCTTCTACCTATTGGTGAGCTGGGTTCTGCTGGGTCCAGCGGCCCCTAGTGGCAGCCAGCAGCTCTGCAGCCCATTTCTGTGGGGAGAAAAATGAAATTCTGCGTGCACAACATTAATTTCTGAGCAAATTCTGCATTGCACAGTGATGCAGAATCCCCCCAGGAGTAACTTAGTACCTTTCCCAGACCCAAAGAAGAGCTCTGTGTAGCTCGAAAGTTTGTCTGTCTCACCAACAGAAATTGGTCTACTAAAAGATATTACCCACCTTGTCTCTCATATCCTGGGACTGACCACAGCACCAGCAACACTGTATACAACATTCAGGATGTCTGTCCTGCAGACTGTATTCTGTCTTGCCTCTGTTTCCTTGTATTCCCCTGTCTGTCTGAATCCATCTGTTATCTCCTGTTTTATACTTCGATTGTCAGCTCTTTGGGGCAGAGACTGCCTTCTTTTTCTGTTTGTACAGTGGGTAGGACACTGGAGTCCGGGTCCAGAACTGGGCTCCTAGACACTACATTACTATTAATAAAAAAGAAATTAGAAGGTTTACTGAACTGTGGGGTGGGCTTGAAGACTGGTTGTGAAGATGAAAGCAGCATGCTCTGCTGTGAGACTAATTGCATCGGCATGTGTGCATGTACCCATCTTGATGTTTGTTTTATATCTAGGATTTTTTTTTTCTAGGTCCGAGGAGTTTGAAACTAGTCTCCTAGGGTCGGACAATAACAATGAGTGCTTCAGTGATTCTTCTTCTACCTCTTCCAAGGGTCGAGTGAGCGGGAGCTCAGAATCTGGGGGCAAGCGGGCTATTCGCAGACCCACTGACTGGCTGGAAATGAGGGGAATAAAAACCAATATTAATAAATCCTCAGAGAAGAAAGGTACTTTAGAGCCCTTAGTACTGGGCAAAGCTGTCTTCTCACTGAGTCTTTTAATCAAGATTGAACGTCTTTCTGAAAGATATGCTACAGTTCATCCACAAGTTATGGTCTCAATAGTGTCTTTCCTAGGTTAAGGAAGAATAACTGTCTCTACTGCAGAACTTACTGGTAAAATTCTATGGTCAGTTTTGTGCAGAAGGTCAGGCTAAATGATCTGGCCTTTAAGATCAATGAAACTCAGGTCTGCTTTATCTGTGGGTGAGAGCTCTGCCAGTGTTTCAGGAGAATGCTTTGCATAGGAATTTTAAAACTAGTCTAGAAAATAGAAATAACACTAGAACATATACAAAAGAGAGCAAGCCAGCAGTGGTCCTGGGGGTTAGAAACGGGCACAAAGTTGTCCTTTCCATTTCTAACATCTGTTATTTTCTGATTTAGAATGAGCTAGGGCCTTTTGTGTTCATGTACTAGTGCATCTTGCATGTCATATCCCATGAGGTGAAACCTGTTAGTTAATAATGGGGAAGACCTCTGATCAGGTGTCTATACTGGATGAAAACTGGGGCATTGTGAAAGGAGGCATGAACTTGCCTGAGAAGGTTCTGCATGTGTAGGGATTGGTCATATGTCAGTTGAAAACCTGTCTTTGAGACACCAGTACACAGCAGGGAGGAAATCTCAGTATTGCTAGCCCCAGGCATTCAAATATCATGAAATTGGCTTAAAAATCATATTTAAAAAAAACTTTGTTTCTTTGGATTTTCCTTTTGGTTTTTGAGCTCTTACAGTCCACGTGGGTGCAACCATGAGAGTAGAACCTTGTTGGGTTTTTTAACATGAAAGTAGAGATTTTCATGTAATTGGATCACTCCAGGAGCTGGGACTTTAAGACAAACACAAAATATCACAAGAGTCATGCTAAAACAATGAGTTGGCAACCCTGATTTTTGAGAGGAAAGATCCCATGTGTGTGCTGCATCAGCATTTGTATGTCCTATGTGTGGGTTTCTTCCCCCAGTGCGCTAAGTGGGGGAGCCCTGTCTGTGTTCATGGTGTCTCAGTGCCTTACAGCACAATGCAAACTAGGCAGTAGTGGGTGGTCAGATGAGCCTTCCTGGAATCTCTTCTGTTATGGATGAGGAGCTTCCCCCTGAGAATGGCTGTGGTGGGCAGGTGATTTACATGAGCCAATACAAACTCTGTAGCAGTCTCTGCAGCAGTTTCATGACTAATGGGGACCTGACTGGAAATTTTGGGAGCAGCAGCTGAGGGTCAGTTCCTTGTTCTGGACATGGGCCTCAGGATCCCAAATAAGGGGCTCCTCCCTGCATCTTTTCTCCTGATTTGGCCCCCATTTCCATGCATATTGCAAAGGAGCAAATTCTTCCGGAAGGTGTTTTATACTCCTCCTCTCAAACTTTCCAGTGCATTCCCCATCCTCTTGGTTCTGGCAGTGGGGTGTGTGTGGCTTCTCTCTTTCTGCGTAGAACCAGGGAGCAGTGCGGTGCCTCCAGTCCTTTCAAGGTCCTGCAAAAAATTCTACCTTCCTGACAGAACAACCACTGGTTCAGTGTTCCCCACTTAACTCACCCCTTTTCCACTTGTTGAGTCTTCCTTTGGCTTCCCTTTGACTAGGATTGTATGCAGTTCGACCACCATGAAACCCAGGGACAAAGCATGTTGCGTATCCATTACAGAAGGAGTTCATCCAAAACCTAACAACTTTCTGTTTCTGGTCTGTACTAACCACCAAATCAGTTTCAGCTCCAGCTGAGGGTTGGACAGGGTGACCCACTTGTTATTTCTTAGTGTAGACAGGGCCCAGGTCTTCAGCCTTGTTCCTCATAAGTCCCCGAGGTGCATGTGGCTGTTCTGTGTTACTGCTTACCTGGCTGTGAGCAGTTGGTGATGTTACCCTTCAGATCTCTGACTATTCTTTCTGGCTCTCATGTCAGCTGTACTCCTTACCTCCCACTTGCACACAAGTGGTTGCTTCCTGTCTTAGGGTAAGCTGGCCCTTTAAGAGGGTTGAGGCTCAGTTGCACCTATGCCATACTTTTAGTTTGCCTCCCCAGGTGGAGGAAATGAGCGAAGTCATATGACTAAACTAGGCATGGTGGGGAAATAAGGGGAGCTGGTGATTCAGTCATAGAGGGACTGCAGAGAGAACAGCCCTGGGAGTCAGTGCTGTATAAAAGAGTGTGTTGGGGGGGGATTTGGGAGGGATGAAAGATTAGGAAGAGGGCAGCGGGTTGGAGGGACAGGCCATTTGACACTCCAGGGGGCAGAAAGCCTAGTTGTTTGTGTTCCCAGGAGTGGGAATGCATTGAAGAGGTGAATATGAGTTCCCCCACGCTGCCACCTAGCAATGAGCTGTAATGACCCCTGTGAACGAGGGGAGGATAGAGAGACTGAACAGAGCCCAGGTGGGGCTAGAGCTGAGCCCAGGAGAAGGGCAGGGTTGGAAGGGAAGATAGACTCTTGGGAAGGAAAGGCTGTGCCCAGCTTAATAGCAGGGCAGAAGACTATTTTGGCTTTGTGTTGGTTTGGACTTTGATATGCCGGAAGGGGTGTGGACTTTTTGGGACTTGGCCACAGGGCTAAGTCACCTCAGCAACCAAACCATGTTGAAGACCGAGAGAGCATCACTGGAGATAAGGGGAAACTGAAGCAACGGATGGAGATCGGCTAGGTGTGATGTTACACTCCCCGAGCCTCAGCAGGACTGACTTGTCTTCATTCTCTGACACCTCACAGGAGAATCACCTTCCAGAGGAAAGAGAAAATCTGAGCGAGAGGATGATGAAGATTATGAAGAATTTTCCAGAAAGAAGCAGAAAGTTCCTGGTAATATGAATAACTTATAGTTCCTAACCACAGACCTGTGTGTGCTCTCAGCTTCCTATGTTGTTACCATGTGCTGCTGGAGCCACGTGCATGTGCTGCTGGAGCCACGGTCCTGCACGTGCTCTTGGCTAACTTTCTGTTGGGATTGTGCCCTACACAAGCCCTGTGCTGCTGCTGCCCATCTTCTAATCCACAATGGGGCTGGAGCTGCTCTAAATCTCACTCACCCTTGAAGTTTAAACCAAGCCCCACTGAATGGGAGGTTAAGGTTTTGGACTGGGACCTGGGTTCTATCTCTGGCTTTACCACAGCCTCCGTGAATGGTGTCAGGCAAGTCGCTCAGACCAGTTTTTCTGAAGTGGGCACTAATAACAGGCTCCTTGTTTTCTGGCTGTCCAACTTGATACATAGAGCTTGACTTTCTGAAGTGCTTCAACTCACAGCGTTAGGTCAAGGAGACCCTGTGGATGCTCAGCTCCTTTGATAAGCGAGGTCCTGTGTGTCTTGAGCACCCAGATTCTTGCCAGCTTCCTGAAGTAGGGGTATGAGACCTTGCTCATGGAATTAGTAACACTAGTCAGTGGAAAAGGTGAAGCTAGAACTCATGGTCTCAAGGCTCTCAACCCACTGTAAATTCCCCTAGGCCAATGGGTATTTTGGTGGGGGAAAGCAACAAGAAGATGTGGAGGAATCCGTATTGTCTCTGTCCTGTCTGTTACTGTAGCTCTGTGCCAATTGTATGGATATAATGCAGGAATTGCAGCAGGGCCTAGGAGCATGAACAATGCAGATGGAAATTTCAGAAAATTAAAAGCATTCACCATTTTTATATGCCTATTAGAACTCATTGATTTTCCATGTTTTAAAAATGGTGATTTTCCACCATGTTTTGTAACTTGGCCAAATGTGGGTGAATTTTCACAGGAAAAGCAAAAGGCACCTCTTGAACCCTACTTGCTACTCCAAATCACAGGCTAGAGCTATTCCAAATCGGAGGGGGGGGGACTGTAGCTGAAATTAGGCAGTTCTAGTGGAAAATGTTAGTAATCTTCATTGTAGGCATTTCTACAGCCTTGAATATAATAATACTCCACATGATTTAGAATCATAGAATCATAGAATCTCAGGGTTGGAAGGGACCTCAGGAGGTCATCTAGTCCAACCCCCTGCTCAAAGCAGGACCAAACCCAACTAAATCAGCCCAGCCAGGGCTTTGTCAAGCCTGACCTTAAAAACCTCTAAGGAAGGAGATTCCACTACCTCCCTAGGTAACCCATTCCAGTTCTTCACCACCCTACTAGTGAAAAAGTTTTTCCTAATGTCCAACCTAAACCTCCCCCTCTGCAACTTGAGACCATTACTCCTTGTTCTGTCATCTTCTATCACTGAGAACAGTCTAGATCCATCCTCTTTGGAACCCCCTTTCAGGTAGTTGAAAGCAGCTATCAAATCGCCCCTCATTCTTCTCTTCTGCAGACTAAACAATCCCAGTTCCCTCAGCCTCTCCTCGTAAGTCATGTGCTCCAGCCCCCTAATCATTTTTGTTGCCCTCCGCTGGACTCTCTCCAATTTATCCACATCCTTCTTGTAGTGTGGGGCCCAAAACTGGACACAGTACTCCAAATGAGGCCTCACCAGTGCTGAGTAGAGGGGAATGATCACATCCCTCGATCTGCTGGAAATGCCCCTACTTATACAACCCAAAATGCCATTAGCCTTCTTGGCAACAAGGGCACACTGTTGACTCATATTCAGCTTTTCGTCCACCGTAACCCCTAGGTCCTTTTCTGCAGAACTGCTGCCCAGCCATTCGGTCCCTAGTCTATAGCAGTGCATGGGATTCTTTCGTCCTAAATGCAGGACTCTGCACTTGTCCTTGTTGAACCTCATCATATTTCTTTTGGCCCAATCCTCTAATTTGTCTAGGTCCCTCTGTATCCTATCCCTACCCTCCAGCGTATCAACCACTCCTCCCAGTTTAGTGTCATCTGCAAACTTGCTAAGGGTGCAGTCCACACCATCTTCCAGATCGTTAATGAAGATATTGAATAAAACCGGCCCCAGCACCGACCCTTGGGGCACTCCACTTGATACCGGCTGCCAACTAGACAAGGAACCATTGATCACTACCCGTTGAGCCCGACCATCTAGCCAGTTTTCTATCCACCTTACCGTCCATTCATCCAGCCCATACTTCTTTAACTTGCTGGCAAGAATACTGTGGGAGACTGTATCAAAAGCTTTGCTAAAGTCCAGAAATAGCACATCCACTGCTTTCCCCTCATCCACAGAGCTGGTTATCTTATCATAGAAGGCAATTAGGTTAGTCAGGCATGACTTGCCCTTGGTGAATCCATGCTGACTGTTCCTGATCACTTTCCCCTCCTTTAAGTGGTTCAATTTACGAAGTAATTTAATCCCCTGCTTCCAATTTATAATTTGCAAAAGATCAGCAAAGCAAGAATTGTTTGCTGGAAAATCTGCAAATAATTGTAATGAACAAATGCAAGAATTTCACAAATAGCCAAAAGGTGTCAAATACATTATTTGTTACTCGGGACTAGAGGTAGGCTATAATTTGTAACCTTTTCTCTCATGTGCTCACTGATAAGCTATTCCAATAAGTAGTTTTTTATGGGATTGGCTTGGCTGTGCTGTAGCGAAGGCAGAGCTTTTATTATGCTCTCAGCTAGAGCGGGGTTACCATGAAATGCAGTGCTCTTTTCAGTCTTAATGTACAGCACCGTATTCAGGAAAGTAGTCGCTCTAAAACAAAAACTGAATTTTAAGTACAAGAAATGTCTTAGTCACATCCCTGAATCGAGCAAATAGAATTAAAATATTGGCACATGAAATTGCAAGTCCAGTAGCAAGGATTTTTAATCTAGCACAGTGGTTCTCAAACTTTTGTACTGGTGACCCCTTTCACATAGCAAGCCTCTGAGTGTGCCCCCTCCCCCCCATAAATTAAAAACACTTTTTTATATATTTAACACCATTATAAATGCTGGAGGCAAAGCAGAGTTTGGGGTAGAGGCTGACAGCTCGCGACCCCCCATGTAATAACCTCGTGACCCCCCTCAGGGGTCCCAACCCCCAATTTGAGAACCCCTGATCTATCAAATTCAGGAAAATGACTGGAAAATAGCAAATATAGTATGTATATTTAAGAAAGGGGGGGGGGGAAGTTATCTGGGCAACTATAGACCTGTCAGTCTGACATTAGTGGTATGTGTGACAGGTTGACTCACAGAACCCCCTTGGGAGCTGCCACCTGATGTGCCAAGACTACTTCTGCCCCTGCTGTCCTGCCCCGTCAGCTTAGGACTTCAGTGCCCTGCCTGGTTTGAGCCAGACCCGCTAGCTGCTGCAAACCCAGACCCAGGGTCTGAACCACGTCCTCTAACAGCTGTAGGCTTGACTGAAAGCAGCTCACAGAAGTGTTCTTGTCTTTAACACTCAGATGCCCAACTCCCAGTGGGGTCTAAACCCAAATAAATCCGTAGACTCATAAATTGTTCGCCCTCTATAACACTGATAGAGAGATATGCACAGCTGTTTGTCCCCACTCTCCCCCCAGGTATTAATATGTACTCTGGGTTAATTAATAAGTAAAAAGTGATTTTATTAAATATAGAAAGTAGGATTTAAGTGATTCCAAGTAGTAACAGACAGAACAAAGTGAATTACCAAGTAAAATAAAATAAAACACACAAATCTAAGTCTAATACAGTAATCCAACTGAGTACAGATAAAAACCTCACCAGTAAGCTTCCTTTTACAGACTAGTCTCCTTCTACTCTGGGTCCAGTAATCACTCACACCCCCTGTGGTTATTGTCCTTTGTTCCAGTTTCTTTCAGATATCCTTGGGGTGGAGAGGCTCTCTCTTTAGCCAGCTGAAGACCAAATGGAGGGGTCTCCCACGGGCTTAAATAGACTTTCTCTTGTGGGTGGAGACTCCCTCCTCTCTCCTATCCAAAGTCCAGCTCCAAGATGGAGTTCTGGAGTCACCTGGGCAAGTCACATGTGCATGCATGACTCTCAGTTTTTACAGGCAGAAGCCATTGCCCACATGGTATCTTGTATGTCTCCAGGAAGACTTCTTATGTGGATTGGAGCATTCCAAGATACATTGTTCTTTAAGTGCTTCTTGACTGGGCACTTAACTTTGCGAATTCCCTTCTAAAGAAGATGACCAAATGCCTTACAAAGCTTACTTAGAAATCAAGCAAGTATACAGCCAATATGCATAACTTCAAGTACAAAAATGATATATGTGTACAAATAGGATGAATAGATTCATAAACCATAACCTTTACAGAGATATGTTACATGGCACATGTAACATAAAATATACTCCAGTTATGTCATATTCCCATAAAGCATTATGGGATACATCGTCACAGTATGTAAAGCTTTAGAACAAATTTTGAAGAACGAATAATTAAGGATATGGAGGTAAATGGAAAAGGGGATGAAATGCAGCATGGGTTTACAAAGGTAGATCATCCTAGACTAATGTGATATCTTTCTTTGATATGATGACTGATTTCTTAGACAAAGTAAATGCAGTAGAGCCAATCTATCTGGACTTCAGTAAGGAATTTTACATGGTACCACCTGGGGAATTATTACGTAAGAAGGAGAAGATGGGAATTGATATAGGAATTGTAAGGTGAGGAAGGAAATGTCCTTTTTTTTTTTTTATATGGAGATATACCTATCTCATAGAGCTGAAAGGGACCTTGAAGGGTCATCGAGTCCAGTCCCCTGCCCTCACAGCAGGACCAAGTACCATCCCTGACAGATTTTTGCCCCAGATCCCTAAATGGCCCCCTCAAGGATTGAACTCACAACCCTGGGTTTAGCAGGCCAATGCTCAAACCACTGAGCTATCCCTCCCCCCAAAACCACTCCCTAAAAGGGATGTGTCAATGGGTTGTGCTGAAAAGAGAATTACACCTCTACCCCGATATAACACTGTCCTCAGGAACCAAAAAAATCTTACTGCGTTATAGGTGAAACAGCGTTATATCGAACTTGCTTTGATCCGCCGGAGTGCGCAGCCCCGCCCCCCCGGAGCGCTGCTTTACCGCGTTATATCCGAATTCATGTTATATCGAGGTAGAGGTGTATTCAGCTGGAGGGAGGTAACTAATGGAGTTCTTTGAGGATCTATCTTGAGACCAGTCTTTTTTTTATTATTTTCATTAATTACCTTAGGACAAAAAGTAGGTGTATGTTAATGACATTTGCTGATGGCACAAAGTTGAGAGGTATTGTCAGTACAGAGGAGGGTTGGAATATTACACAGGAAGAATTGGGTGACCTTGAGGACTGGAAAAATATAAATGGGATGAAATGTAATAGTAAAAAGTGATGTCATGCATTTACTGACTAATAAAAATTTCTGCTATAAGTGGGAACTCTTCATTTGGAAACAGCAAAAGAGCAGAAAGACCTGGGTATATGTACTGGTCACAAAATGACCACAAGCCACCAATGTTCACGCCGCCATGAAGCGAGATATTTCCAGAAGAGATAGGAAAGTATTAATACTTTTGTACAATGCACTGGTAAATACCTCCTCTGGAATACTGTGTACAATTCTGGTCACCCATTTTCAAGAAAGATCAGTTGACTCTGGAACAGGTGCAGAGAAGGGCTACTAGGATGATCAGGTGAATAGAGAACCTGTCTGACTAGAGGAGATGAAAAAAGATTAGCTTGTTTAGCCTAGCAAAATGAAGGCTGAGGGGATATTATTGCACTCTGTAAATACATCAAAGGGGTAAACACCAGGGAGGATAAATGTTGGCACAAGAACAAATGGCTATAAACTGACCATTTTAAAATTTGGGGTGGAAATTAGAAGATTTCTGACCATCAGAGGAGTGAAGTTCTAGAGCAGCCTCCTAATAGGCTGTTTTCTCTACTACTCCTACCTAGTTTTACAATGGAGTTTGATACGTTTCTGAACAGGATTATATCATGGGGTTTCCTGCTATAGCAGGGGACTGGACTTGATGATCCAGGATGTCCCTTCCAGTTCTATGTTCCTTTCATACTTCTCCCCCACATCCCATTATAGTGGTTGTTGTCTCCTGGGCTGCTCTTCCTATGTGTTCCTGTTGCTTATTCTCTGGGATATATGGTGTAGGATTCAGAGAAAAATCCCCACCTTTGGAACCTGCTTCCTATGGGGCACACTAGAGCCCCAGTTGCATGAACTTCAGGGTGTCCTGTAGATCACATACTCTCTTGACTTAGGCCTTTTATGTCTCCATTTATGCAGTAGGGTTTTATAGTCTTTATTTCTTGAGCCATATTTAACTAGCTTTGGCTGCTGAGGTAATGGACTCGATTTTAAAATCAGTAAATAAACTTCAGTCCTCTGCAGAGAGAAATTGACCCTTCCAGTCCTTGCCTGCCAAAGCAGCAGCTTGAATAGGGCCCCTGCCCCTTGAGCTCCACTTTCTGTCTGAGTGTTTGCAGAATTAGGTTTCACAGGTTTTCTCATTGTTTACATTATAGCAAGGAAAAAGCAACGAGCTGGGGTGCAACAAAATCCCAAATCCAAAGGGCGTAATGTGCGGAAAGAGCCACCAACGTATGCAGCAGGTAAGAGGGACAAGCAGTGTTTATGCAACAGGTAAGAGGTGAATGTAGTTCTGTGTGGTCAGTCCTGGGTAATGTTTTTCTATAATCTCAGTCACTTTGCTTTTGGCAAAGGAGTGTGGATACCATTGTCATTTGGACCCAATGGCATTGTACGAATATCTAATGATGGTGGTTGCAGCATGTTGCTCTTTACCACTTTCTGTCATTTAAACCTATTCTATGGTAATGTTCCCTTTCTAAGGCGTGGAAATTTAGACTTTGTACTGGCAATGCACGTTCAATGGTGCCTGGGGAGGGAATCACTTCTTGAATTGTGCAGAAATACATCAAGCTGGTTTCAGCCTAGACGACAGTAAAATATTCATATTTCTTTCACTCAGCAGAATGAAGGCATTACTACAAATCACCCCACGCCATAGCCTGATAGCCAGAGGCTCAAGCAACCCCATCTGTTGCCATACAGTAACACCCTTGTTCTAGAATGTTGGACCATATAACGTTCAGCCTTTGTTACAATCAGCGGAGTGACCAGTGGAGTGTCTACTACACCCACTCAACTCCCAGCTCCTATTCAGAAGGCCTTATGATTAAGAACATAAGAGCGGCCATATTGGGTCAGACCAGTGGTCCATCCAGTGGTCTGAGTCACATCAGCCTCCCCCGTCTCAAGGGGACACCTTTTAGAGTTACAGATAAGGAGGAACTGTATTGGAGTACATTGCCGTAAGGATTCTAGTTCTGGCTTTCATTCTCTGAAACCATTTTCAGGCCAGAGAATCCTTGGAGCTGAAACTTCTCCTGCTAATTCTCAGAAAGGGGTCAGGGACTGGAGGCCACACCTGTCCTTATACTTTTCTGTGCCTGTTGTGTGGCATGGTCTTCTGGAGCAATTCCATGTTTGCATGAAGTAGCAAAGCCATTTATTAATGTACAGGAATTAATGGTAAATTCTCAGAATGGAGAGGGGTAACTAGTGGTGTTCCCCAAGGGTCAGTCCTCGGACCAATCTTATTCAACTTATTCATAAATGATCTGGAGAAAGGGGTAAACAGTGAGGTGGCAAAGTTTGCAGATGATACTAAACTGCTCAAGATAGTTAAGACCAAAGCAGATTGTGAAGAACTTCAAAAAGATCTCACAAAACTAAGTGATTGGGCAACAAAATGGCAAATGAAATTTAATGTGGATAAATGTAAAGTAATGCACATTGGAAAAAATAACCCCAACTATACATACAATATGATGGGGGCTAATTTAGCTACAACGAATCAGGAAAAAGATCTTGGAGTCATCGTGGATAGTTCTCTGAAGATGTCCACGCAGTGTGCAGAGGCGGTCAAAAAAGCAAACAGGATGTTAGGAATCATTAAAAAGGGGATAGAGAATAAGACTGAGAATATATTATTGCCCTTATATAAATCGATGGTACGCCCACATCTCGAATACTGTGTACAGATGTGGTCTCCTCATCTCAAAAAAGATATACTGGCACTAGAAAAGGTTCAGAAAAGGGCAACTAAAATGATTAGGGGTTTGGAACGGGTCCCATATGAGGAGAGATTAAAGAGGCTAGGACTCTTCAGCTTGGAAAAGAGGAGACTAAGGGGGGATATGATAGAGGTATATAAAATCATGAGTGATGTGGAGAAAGTGGATAAGGAAAAGTTATTTACTTATTCCCATAATACAAGAACTAGGGGTCACCAAATGAAATTAATAGGCAGCAGGTTTAAAACAAATAAAAGGAAGTTCTTCTTCACGCAGCGCACAGTCAACTTGTGGAACTCCTTACCTGAGGAGGTTGTGAAGGCTAGGACTATAACAGCGTTTAAAAGAGAACTGGATAAATTCATGGAGGTTAAGTCCATTAATGGCTATTAGCCAGGATGGGTAAGGAATGGTGTCCCTAGCCTCTGTTTGTCAGAGGGTGGAGATGGATGGCAGGAAAGAGATCACTTGATCATTGCCTGTTAGGTTCACTCCCTCTGGGGCACCTGGCATTGGCCACTGTCGATAGACAGGATACTGGGCTAGATGGACCTTTGGTCTGACCCGGTACGGCCGTTCTTATGTTCTTATGTACAGTGAAATCACACAGAAATCCTCATTCCTTCAGCCCCCTTCCCAGTTTCCAGTGTAAATGATTTGGGGAGGGTGAGGAGATCACACAATATTCAAATTTAGTTAGTAGAATGGGGAATTTGTTCCCCAGCAATGCAATTAAACCATTAACTTAAAGAAAAGCCCTTCTGCCAAAGCTAGAGAAAACCTATGTTGTGTTTCATTTTGTTTTTGATTTTCTTCCTCTTCTGCCTCCATTCCTGTGATCTGACAGGCAGTGTGGAGGAACAGTGGTACCTGGAGATCCTAAATAAGGGCAGAGTTACCTGTCCAACATGCAGAGCTGTGGTCAGGAAGACTGTAGAGGGACTGAAGAAACATATGGCGAATTGCAGACAGGTGAGAGAGACAGAATAGCACCATCTCCCATTCCCATTTTCCCCAGCTTAATGACTGCAGTACCTGCCAGCGAGTACACAACCTTCAGACCAACAAGAACCACACCATTTCCTTCTATCGCGATTTGCCTGTCTGTAAATCAGTGTAGTCAACTGCTCCTTCCTCTCAGTGTTACTTGTGGTTTTAGGAAAGTGGGCAGATGCCTATCCATTCTCTTTTTCTTACCCTGTCTCTTTCTCTAGTCTTTATACCCCTGTAAAGTCTGTTCATTGACTTCCAAATGCATGGTGGGTTTTTTCTCACTGTGCAGTTATCTGACCCATACAAGGTTTTCTTCCTGCCTGCTGCCCCATTTCTCCTAAACAGTCACCCAATAAACTCTGTTTGTCGGAAGGTGGAGATGGATGGCAGGAGAGAGATCACTTGATCATTACCTGTTAGGTTCACTCCGTCTGGGGCACCTGGCATTGGCCACTGTCGGTAGACAGGATACTGGGCTAGATGGACCTTTAGTCTGACCCAGTACGGCTGTTCTTATGTAATATCTGAGGTTTGTGTTAATGCAGTCTGCACTCTTGTTTTACTTGTAGGAGATGTTCACATGTCATCACTGTGGAAAACAGCTCAGGTCTTTGGCAGGAATGAAATACCACATCATGGCAGATCACAACAACCTGGTAACGTTGATATTGTACGTCTAGCAGAAGCCCTGACCTTCCAGGCCAGACAGTCCTTTGTTGCTCCCTTGATGCACAAAGAGACTGAAAGTTGGTGGTTTGTCAAACTTTTTCTACCTTTAAAAATTCAGGTCTTATCTAACCAGTTTTTCCTGAAAGACTGAATACTTGGAAAACTAGTAGCATTATGATGTCAGAAATGCTAGGCAAGTGACAGCTGATAAAGATGGGAAGGCCTTTCTATTCAGACTCTTTAAAATACTCGGGTGTGTATTTGTTATTAACATTTATCAAATACTCTGTTAAAAAAAAAAAAAAAAAAAAAAAAAAAAAAAAAAAANCTATACTTCTCACCCCTTCACTAAAGGGCTGGGAGATTTTGTAAAATACAGATCAGAGTCAAACAGCAATTACAGAGCAGACTAGTTGAGATCCTGACATTTTCAAAGTAAAAAGCAAGCAGTAAACACCTTTCAGTCCTCCTTTATCCTGCATAAAGATACACAAAGGGCATAACCCATTTTCCCCCTTTAGTCACCTTTAAGAAGCCTCTGTCTCTAGGTCTGGCAGTGAAGAATGAGACCCTTTGGGAGATGTCACTCAGAAGAGTGGGAGAGAGTTCCTAGGCTTGGTGAATTTATCCCTCATTGCTTTTTATATAGTGTTTATAACCACGGTATCTAATAGAATAAATAACTGATGCAGGGCTGTCCATCTGTGCTGCAGAGTTTGCCAACAAAACTGTCAGTTGTGTTACTGCTGTTCGGAACCCTGAGGACAGCAGTGAGACGAACAAGAATTGTATCACTTTCATGCTGCTACTGCTTGAGAAGCTCTGAGCAGCAGCTGAGACAGCAGGAGTTGTTCACAAGGAAGGAGGGGACACGGAAGAAAAGGGAGGGGGGATTGCAGGCATGCAGAGTAACAGAGGCCTCCCATGCCCCTTAACTCTCAGGATGGGAACAGCAGAAAGAGAATGCTCCTCCTCTCTGGAGGGCAGAGGGAGCTGGGCAACTTGAAATGTATCCGATACCTGGGAGTCAGAGGCTGATATGAGAAATGGAGCCCCAACCAGATCGCACCCTTATAAGGTCCTCATATATACTCCTCTTCCCAGCAGCTGTAGGTTGGCTGGGCTTTTCATCAGGGTGGAGGCCTTTAGTTGGATGTTAAAATGATCACCTGTGAAATAGTTATCACCCCACTGGGATGAATGGAACAGTTTGTTCCTCTTAAAGCTATTCAGTTGTCCGCAGACTTAAGCAGAGATCGCTTCATTAGATACATTCAGGTCATTTTTGGAAGGTTTCCTACACAGCCATAGATTTAGAATGCTTAGATTACGGAGCTGGATTATGGAGCAAATTCCCAGAATGTAGAATTACAGAGTGCTAGGGCCCTGTGCTCACCTTTTTTCTCTCTGCTTTGCTTTTAGCCAGTTGTGAAGGAGGGAGGTGAATTAGATGAGCAGTGTGAACGAGACCGCCTCCGGAAGGTGCTGAAGCGAATGGGAAAGCTAAAGTGTATGAGGGAGGTGAGCTGCAGTATCTTGCATCCCAAATGAAGCAGCAGCCTTTGCCAGAGTTTAGAGCACTGCATGATGTCTGCTGGACTCACTTACAAGAGCCAGTCAGTGGGACTTGTGCCAAAGCTCTGGTTTTGGTTTTAAGACAATGGGCCTCTTCAGAAGAACCTAATGCTGTTAGGTAACTGGGTGGACAGCACAATGGCAGAAGGGATTAAAATAGACAAATGTAAGGTGACGTACGTTTAGAAGGAATGATTTAAATGATCTGCACTCGCTGAACTATTGTAACCTCTTACCTAGGGATGTGATCGGTTCTGGTGGGCTGTAGCTCAACCCAAATTATAGGGCTTGATGTTGGTATTTCTGCATGAACATCTCTGGCATATGTTGTGCAGGTCAGACTACATGATCATCATGATTCCTTCTGGCCTTAAATTCTATTAATCTATTGAAAACTGAAGATGTAGAGGTAATTGCGAAAAGAACAGACATCTGCTTAATGTGCAGCAGTGATCAAAAGAGCGAGTAAGATACTTAGGAAGTACTATGGCTTGGATAAACTTTGGCCACAGCTCCATTCTCAGTGAACAGGTGTGTACTTCACAACAGATTGCCCAGCCCACCTCTACAATCTGAATGAGGTCAATAACTGAATGAGCCATATAGACTGACAGCCCCTCTTGCCTCTGTGGGTGGTCTGTCTGGGTAAGGGCTGAGAGAAATTGGCAGGAGACAATATACGCAAGCTTTTTGCCCCAAGCTGCAGCTGCTCTACAGAAAGAGGGTTTCAGTTTACAAGGCCTCAGTTTGGTACTTCTCATGCATTGAGTTCACAGCAGGATGGGAGGGGACAAACATCTAATATTTGTGCTGTCATCAGTGTGTCCACACTTAAGATTCTGCATTTGGTGTTCGTCATTTTATCTCAGAAAAGACAGAACAGAAATTTAAAACAAAACAGTAAAATCCCAAGAAGGGCAACAAAAAAGATTTGGCAGCTATTTATAGTGGGGCTGAAAGGAGGGTACCATAGGAACGGCCATACTGGGTCAGGCCAAAGGTCCATCTAGCCCAGTATCCTGTCTTCTGACAGTGGCCAATGCCAGGTGCCTCAGAGGGAATGAACAGAACAGGGAATCATCAAGTGATCCATCCCGTCGCCGATTCCCAGCTTTTGGCAAACAGAGGCTAGGGAAACCATCCCTTCCCATCCTGGCTAATAGCCATTGATGGACCTATCCTCCTTGAATTTATCTCGTTCATTTTTGAACCCTGTTATAGTCTTGGTCTTCACAGCATCCTCTGGCAAGGAGTTCCACAGGTTGACTGTGCGTTGGGTGAAAAAATACTTCCTTTTGTTTGTTTTAAACCTGCTTCCTATTAATTTCATTTGGTGGCCCCCTAGTTCTTGTGTTATGAGAAGGAGTGAATAACACTTCCTTATTTACTTTCTCCACACCAATCATGATTTTATAGACCTCTATCATATCCCCCCTTAGTCATCTCTTTTCCAAGCTGAAAAGTCCCAGTCTTATTATTCTCTCCTCATACGGCAGCCGTTCCATACCCCTAATCGTTTTTGTTGCCCTTTTCTGAACCTTTTCCAAGTCCAATATATCTTTTTTGAGATGGGGCAACCACATCGGCACACAGTTTTCAAGGTGTGGGCGTACCATGGATTTATATAGCGGCAATATGATATTTTCTGTCTTATTATCTATCCCTTTCTTAATGATTTCCAACATTCTGTTCGCTTTTTTGACTGCTGCTGCACATTGAATGGATGTTTTCAGAGAACTATCCACAATGACTCCAAGATCTTTCTTGAGTGGTAAAAGCTAATTTAGACCCCATCATTTTACATGTATAGTTGGGATTATGTTTTCCAATGTGGATTACTTTGCATTTATCAACACTGAATTTCATCTGCCATCCAAAGAGGAATTCACTATCCAAAGAGGAATTAAGGACTCAGGCCAGATTCTGTGCTGTCCCTCTTGGAAGGTGTGGTATATCGTGACTTTATTCCACCTGTGCACCCTCTGAATTTTGGGTCTGTCAGTGCCTGCCACTGCCTAGCTCTGAGTTACAGCAATCTTGCACAGCTACCTGAGGATTGCTCCCTGGCCCAGAATAGCCAGAGTGCATTGTGCTACAGACACACTCCCTGCCCTGATCTAACAGCTGTGCGAGAGTGTGGCATAGGGCTGTTCTGAGAGCTGAATGCCAGTGGGGGAACTCCTTTACACAAGTGGTAATCCACTAAGGGATGTAATGGTGTAAATAGGCTGTAGCAACAGGCAGAATCTGGTCATGAGGCTGCTTCATTTGGAAGAGTAGAAGGAGGTATGAGAGGTATTTAGAGCAATGGATTGTGTTGATGGGGCTGACAATGCTTTATCCTGCCCTATCAAACAGAATGGGAGGGTGCTGTTGTAACGCTGACAGACCCCAGTCGTTGACGGGCGGGATCAAACCTGGGACTTCTGGAGCTTAGTGCATGAGCCTCTACTGCATGAGCTAAACGCCATATAGCTGTTGGCTAAGGCTGTAGAGCGGACTCATTAATCTCAGTGGCCTCAGTGCCACTAGATGGGACAGAGCACCACACCCAGCAGGGGTGGGGGTTACACTGTAAGATGAAAATTTCAAATGGACAAAAGTAAATGTGTGTTTATGTAGCACACAATTACTCCATGGAGCTCACTGGTAGGGGATATTGAAGCAAGCCACTGACTGGTCTAATGTGGGTGTTCTGTATTTATTATGTAGGATGCCTCTAATCCCCAAGCACTTCATTTTGGCAGCTGTACTTCGTTGCTGTGATCACTTCCCAGTTCTCCACAGCACCATAAATATTGGTATCTCTTCATGTGGTCACTGCCATTGGAGGGTTTCTTGCCCCTTTGAACATCTGTAATGTTCTTCAGCTGCCAAGTAGTTACCTAGCTCCGTAAGGGTGGCATCTGCAGTGAGGCAAAGAGGGAGAACAGTGACCAATGGGCTCCTTCATCCAGCCATGAATGCTTTCCCCAGGACAGTATTACACAGTGATGTGCATTATGGGGGTTTTATGATGTGCAACATCTGAGGCTGGCAGCTGCTAGAGAGCGATCAGCCCAGCCTGGATGGACCATTGGCTTCTTCAGATTCAGTAGGGTTATTTCTGTTCTTTGCCAGCCAGGGATGGGGTCTGCCACGTGTGCCAGAGCTCTGGCTCCATGCTCTTCTCTTCTGCACTGACAGGGATGTACAGGCAGCTTCACCAGCATAATGGGATACCTGTACCATATGAAAAAGTGTGGGAAGGAGGCCTCTGAGTTGGAGAAAATGGCCATGAAGTGTCGTCACTGTGGGAAAGCATACAAGTCAAAGGCAGGGCTTGTTTATCACCTTAGGTCTGAGCATGGGCCGGTAAGTATGAGTTGCCATTGTTATCGGGAAAAGGAGCTATGGGTGGTGACCTCTCTTTCTCCAAACCACTCTTTCATTTGCCCACTTTGGACAATTGATTCTGATCTTCCTGGGCATTGGAGAGCCTAGTCCCGTCTGTTTCATGCTTCACGGTGTGGTAGGGGCTGGCAGCCTCCTCCTGCCCCTCTAGTAGAATACTCCTTCCTGATCCCTTTTCATCTGGGAGGGGAATATGCAATGCTCCCCTTGTGATTGAGACTTCTGCTGCTCTGCAGCTAGGACAGAGCTTGATATGCAAGTAGTCTGGATGGCAGCAAACCCTTCCCCAGCTCCCCTCACCACCCTCCATGGGGGTATGGTGCTGGCATGTTTGATGTCCTGTGAGAGCTGCTTGTTGCTCTTTTTTCCCTCCAGATTTGAGATCCGTCTCTGGGACAGGACAGGAACCAGAATGCATGTTATTCCTGAGGTGTTCACTAGAGATGGGGGTGGGGTGCGTCAGCCCATCCAAGGCACATATCTCTGGTTACTTTCTGAGCCCAGGTGCTCTCAAGCCTTGTGTCGTGTCTGGGCGGAGAGCTCTCTTCCCACAACTGCCCTGATACATGGATCTCACAGTCTTTT
Source organism: Platysternon megacephalum (assembly GCA_003942145.1). Classification (NCBI taxonomy): domain Eukaryota; kingdom Metazoa; phylum Chordata; order Testudines; family Platysternidae; genus Platysternon; species Platysternon megacephalum. The sequence goes on from QXTE01000430.1 coordinate 170,518, forward strand.
CCTGCCCCCAGGGTACTCTTGTGCCTGAGTTTTTTTGAGGGGAAGTGACTGGGATAGGGCATTTTGGCCTGGGTCTGAAGGACCTTGATGGATCATTCTAGGCATTCAAGTGTGGTCTAAGTGGGATCTGATGAATAGGGCTCACCCTATTGGCCTTTCCTTGCAGGTCACTTTCCTCCATGAAGAAGGGAGGCCTGAGAGTCTGAAGGAAATGACCCTGGAGCCCAGTAGTGCAGGCAGAGTCCAGAGAAAATCTGCTAAGGTGGCAGTCTATTACCTTCACGAGCTAGCTAATGAAGAGCTGGCCAAGGAGTGGCCTAAGAAGAAGGTTCTACAGGACCTAGTCCCAGATGATCGGAAGGTATAAGGCTTTAGGTGGGGACTGTATTAGAATCCTGCACTGGCCCCTAGTGCTTTCTGGTTCCAGGCAATGAGCCAATAGTACCTGATGGGGTGCGGAAAGAGCTGATTTATGACACAATATAAAATGGGGTATGCCTGGCTAGGCAGTAGTACTGCTGAAAAGCATTTGGGGATCATAGTGGATCACAGATTGAACATGAGTCATCAGTGTGATGCACTTGCAAAAAATGCAGATATTCTTAGAAGACTCCTGTTACTACATCCATGTAAAACATGGGAGGTAACTGTTCTTTGAGTAGTTGCAGACATGTATTCCAAAGAAGTGTGTGTATGCCCAGCGCACTGAAATCAGAGAATATTGCCTAGCAGTACCCTAGGAGCGGCACTCACGCTTTTCCCTCATAGCCCCTGCCATGGCTATATAAGGGTGGCGCTTCTCTGATCCCCATAATTTCCTTCTCACTGCCCAGAGCTAGTCAGAGCGCTCAGTGTGGTGTTTCTTCACATTGATTTTCGTACGTCAGTCTTCTGAGATTTAGTTGTAAATAATTATAGTAGTTCGTTAGCTAGTAGTACCTTAGTTAGACTAGTGAGTTAGGTTAAATAGCTTTGTTTTTTTGATGGAATGCCTTCATCAGGATTCAAGCACTGTCTGTCGCGTGGGGTGGCTATTCCTAATAGTGATTCCCCACACACACTGTTTATTGTGTTAGGAGAGGTGCTTCGTCTGCAAGTCTTTAAGAAAAGAAAAGAAAAGAAAAGAAAAGAATGCAAGTGACAAGGGACTTGAGACTTAAGCAGCACCTGATGGGGCAGGCCAGGAGGCCTGCGTCAGCACCAGAAATAGTACCGGCTCCTCAGATGTCATCAGAGCCACAACGAGCCGATGTTCCTTGTCCGGACTCTGAGGAAGAGGGATCATTGACTGTTACTCAGGCCCACAGAGAAAAAGGACCAATAAAACAGACTGTAGTCACTCCAGATTTCGGGGAGTGTCATCTTCCTTTGCCAGAATAGGTGCAGACTGGCACCATGACTCTTCAGGTATGTGTGGTGGAACTGGGCCTTCTACCTGCCCTCTGGTACCAGGCAACATCAACTTGAGGCTGTACCATTGACTCTGGCATCGTCCATTGAGTCCAGTAGTGACGGCATTGACACGGACAGTGTCCACGCCTCTGGCGTAGCACGCAGTATCAGATCTGCTATGCCTTTTGGTTCCTGATTCTCCAGTTATCTAGGAACATTCAGCTGCTGCGACTTCCTCAGTAATGACCCCACCGTTGGGGTTAATTACACAGGTGTCCCAGACGCCAGCACTGCATATTGCTCTGAATACACAGTTGAGGCTGGCACCTTCACCGGTGCTGAGGGGTTCATTGGCAGAGCAGTCAGCTTTGGAACCAACGGTGATCATGATTCAAACCATGTCATGAGGATCGGTACTGACCCCAGCATCAATGCCTCTTTTGGCATCGGTACCAAGAGAGAGTGCGTTGCCTCTCCCAATCTTCAGAGCACCAAGTTATTTACCAGCCTCGGGATTGATATTACCACCATGTTGCACCTCCGAGGAGACTGGATGGTGGCTTGCCCCTTGGGGGTTGCTCCCCCATTAACTCTGGATGATTCATAGAATCATAGAATCATAGAATAGAATCATAGAATCATAGAATCTCAGGGTTGGAAGGGACCTCAGGAGGTCATCTAGTCCAACCCCCTGCTCAAAGCAGGACCAAACCCAACTAAATCAGCCCAGCCAGGGCTTTGTCAAGCCTGACCTTAAAAACCTCTAAGGAAGGAGATTCCACTACCTCCCTAGGTAACCCATTCCAGTTCTTCACCACCCTACTAGTGAAAAAGTTTTTCCTAATGTCCAACCTAAACCTCCCCCTCTGCAACTTGAGACCATTACTCCTTGTTCTGTCATCTTCTATCACTGAGAACAGTCTAGATCCATCCTCTTTGGAACCCCCTTTCAGGTAGTTGAAAGCAGCTATCAAATCGCCCCTCATTCTTCTCTTCTGCAGACTAAACAATCCCAGTTCCCTCAGCCTCTCCTCGTAAGTCATGTGCTCCAGCCCCCTAATCATTTTTGTTGCCCTCCGCTGGACTCTCTCCAATTTATCCACATCCTTCTTGTAGTGTGGGGCCCAAAACTGGACACAGTACTCCAAATGAGGCCTCACCAGTGCTGAGTAGAGGGGAATGATCACATCCCTCGATCTGCTGGAAATGCCCCTACTTATACAACCCAAAATGCCATTAGCCTTCTTGGCAACAAGGGCACACTGTTGACTCATATTCAGCTTTTCGTCCACCGTAACCCCTAGGTCCTTTTCTGCAGAACTGCTGCCCAGCCATTCGGTCCCTAGTCTATAGCAGTGCATGGGATTCTTTCGTCCTAAATGCAGGACTCTGCACTTGTCCTTGTTGAACCTCATCATATTTCTTTTGGCCCAATCCTCTAATTTGTCTAGGTCCCTCTGTATCCTATCCCTACCCTCCAGCGTATCAACCACTCCTCCCAGTTTAGTGTCATCTGCAAACTTGCTAAGGGTGCAGTCCACACCATCTTCCAGATCGTTAATGAAGATATTGAATAAAACCGGCCCCAGCACCGACCCTTGGGGCACTCCACTTGATACCGGCTGCCAACTAGACAAGGAACCATTGATCACTACCCGTTGAGCCCGACCATCTAGCCAGTTTTCTATCCACCTTACCGTCCATTCATCCAGCCCATACTTCTTTAACTTGCTGGCAAGAATACTGTGGGAGACTGTATCAAAAGCTTTGCTAAAGTCCAGAAATAGCACATCCACTGCTTTCCCCTCATCCACAGAGCCGGTTATCTTATCATAGAAGGCAATTAGGTTAGTCAGGCATGACTTGCCCTTGGTGAATCCATGCTGACTGTTCCTGATCACTTTCCCCTCCTTTAAGTGGTTCAGGATTGATTCCTTGAGGACCTGTTCCATGATTTTTCCAGGGACTGAGGTGAGACTAACTGGCCTGTAGTTCCCTGGATCTTCCTTCTTCCCTTTCTTAAAGATGGGCACTACATTAGCTTTTTTCCAGTCGTCCGGGACCTCCCCCGATCGCCATGATTTTTCAAAGATAATGGCCAATGGCTCCGCAATCTCATCGGCCAACTCCTTTAGCACCCTCGGATGCAGCGCATCCGGCCCCATGGACTTGTGCTCGTCCAGCTTTCCTAAATAGTCCCGAACTACTACTTTCTCCACAGAGAGCTGGTCACCTCCTCCCCATACCGTGCTGCAGAGTGCAGCTGTCTGGGAGCTGACCTTGTCTGTGAAGACAGAGGCAAAAAAAGCATTTAGTACACTAGCTTTCTCCACATCCTCTGTCACTAGGTTCCCTCCCTCATTCAGCAAGGGGCCCACACTTTCCTTGACTTTCTTCTTGTTGCTAACATACCTAAAGAAACCCTTCTTGTTACTCCTAACATCTCCGGCTAGCTGCAACTCCAAGTGTGATTTGGCCTTCCTAATTTCACACCTGCATGCCTGAGCAATACTTTTATACTCCTCCCTGGTTATTTGTTCAATCTTCCACTTCTTGTAAGCTGTTTTTTTGTGTTTAAGACGAGCAAGGATTTCACTGTTAAGCCAAGCTGGTCGCCTGCCATATTTACTTTTCTTCCTACACATGGGGATGGTTTGTTCCTGCAACCTCAATAAGGTTTCTTTAAAATACAGCCAGCTTTCCTCTACTCCTTTCCCCCTCATGTTATTCTCCCAGGGGACCTTGCCCATCAGTTCCCTGAGGGAGTCAAAGTCTGCTTTTCTAAAGTCCAGGGTCTCTGTTCTACTGCTCTCCTTTCTTCCTTGTATCAGGATCCTGAACTCGACCATCTCATGGTCACTGCCTCCCAGGTTCCCATCCACTATTGCTTCCTCTACTATTTCTTCCCTGTTTGTGAGCAGCAGGTCAAGAAAAGCTTTTCCCCTAGTTGGTTCCTCCAGCACTTGCACCAGGAAGTTGTCCCCTACACTTTCCAGAAACTTCCTGGATTGTCTGTGAGCTGCTGTATTGCTCTCCCAGCAGATATCAGGGTGATTAAAGTCACCCATGAGAACCAGGGCCTGTGATCTAGCAATTTCTGTTAGTTGCTGGAAGAAAGCCTCGTCCACCTCATCCCCCTGGTCTGGGGGTCTGTAGCAGACTCCCACCACGACATTACCCTTGTTGTTCATACTTCTAAATTTAATCCAGAGACACTCAGGTTTTTCTGCAGTTTCGTACTGGAGCTCTGAGCAGTCATACTGCTCTCTTACATACAAAGCAACTCCCCCACCTTTTCTGCCCTGCCTGTCTTTCCTGAACAGTTTATATCCATCCATGACAGTACTCCAATCATGTGAGTTATCCCACCAAGTCTCTGTTATTCCAATTACATCATAATTCCCTGACTGTGCCAGGACTTCTAGTTCTCCCTGCTTGTTCCCCAGGCTTCTTGCATTTGTGTATAGGCACTTGAGATAACTCGCTGATTGTCCCGCTTTCTCGGTCTGAGACAGGAGTCCTCCCCTCTTGCGGTCTCCTGCTTGTGCTTCCTCCCAGTATCCCACTTTCCCACTTACCTCAGGGCTTTGGTCTCCTTCCCCCGGTGAACCTAGTTTAAAGCCCTCCTCACTAGGTTAGCCAGCCTGCTTGCAAAGATGCTCTTCCCTCTCTTCGTGAGGTGGAGCCCGTCTCTACCAAGCAATCCTTCTTCTTGGAAGACCATCCCATTGTCGAAGAATCCAAACCCTTCTCTCCGACACCATCTGCGTAGCCATTCGTTGACTTCCACGATTCGACGGTCTCTACGCTGGCCTTTTCCTGCCACAGGGAGAATAGACGAGAACACCACTTGCGCCTCAAACTCCTTTATCCTTCTTCCCAGAGCCACGTAGTCTGCAGTGATACGCTCAAGGTCGTTCTTGGCAGTATCATTGGTGCCCACGTGGAGAAGCAGGAAGGGGTAGCGATCCGAGGGCTTGATGAGTCTCGGCAGTCTCTCCGTCACATCTTGAATCCTAGCCCCTGGCAAGCAGCACACCTCTCGGTTTTCCCGGTCAGGGCGGCAGATAGATGACTCAGTCCCCCTGAGGAGAGAGTCCCCGACCACCACCACCCTCCTCCTCCTCCTGGGAGTGGTGGTCGTGGAACCCCCATCCCTAGGACGGCGCATCTCATGCCTTCCAATCAGTGGAGTCTCCTTCTGCTCTGTTCCCTCAGACGTATCTTCCACTCCACACTCTGCACTAGTACCTGCAGAGAGAACATGAAAACGGTTGCTCACCTGTACCTGTGTTTCTGGTACATGGATGATTCTGGGTATTCATCTAGGTCAAGCTCAAGGTTGTCCTCCTCCCCACTCCTTTGTCTTTCAAATGCCAGTCTAGAGACAGCCCAGACCTCCTGCTGATACTGACCAGGACTTTTCCTGCTGCAGAGAAAGGGGCTCTTGGCTCACTGTTTACTGGCCACTGATTCCTTACCCATCTCCATCATGGCATGGGAGTCCATGGGATGTTCCTTAAGCTCCCGATCTTCAACCCACTCCAGAGCAAGATCACCCAACAAATCCATGGCATCACCTCCCCAGCCACCTACATGAGAACAGCCATACCGGGTCACACCAAAGGTCCATCTAGCTCAGTATCCTGTCTTCTGACAGTTGTCAGTGCCAGCTGCCCAGGTGCATTTCAGGTGGAGGATGACACCTCAGAACATGTGCAACCTCAGACACATGCGCAGGGTCTGGTACTGCACTGAAAGGCCAGTGAACCCCCTTCCTTAGTCCTCATCATCACCAGATGACACCTGATTACCAGATGCTTCCTTTCCAGTGCCTGAGGACTTTTGGGCACATCAGGAGCTCCTTAGACAACTGGCTTCAGCCTTGGGTATATCAGGCTGAATTGGTGCAGGAAAACACGCACAAGTTAGTGGACATTCTTCCGTCCTCAACCCCAGGGAGAGTAGCTCGCCCTATTAGCAAAGCACTGTTGCAATCTGCCATGGCCTTGTGGAACACCCTTTGACGTCTATGGCAAAGCATATGGGCAAGTGTTATGTCCCTATGCAGGGATTCAAGTATTTTTATTCACATCCTGCTCCTAACTTGCTTGTTGTGACAGCAGCCAATGAGAGGTTGCATCAAGAGAGGTACAAGTCCATGCCCCAGGACAGAGGTAAAGAGGTTTGGTCTCATGGGCGGAAAGATTTATTCAACTTCCTCCTTAAAAATGTAAATTGCAAACCAGCAGGCACTGCTATCCAAATATAATTTTATGAACTGGGACTCTGTAGCCAGGTTCACAGACAAATTACCAAATCCTTTCAAGAGGAGTTCAAGGCATTTGTTGCGGAGGGTCACCTGGTTGTTAAGACATATTTTCTATTGGTCCTGGACATAGCTGTTATGGCTATCAAAGTATTTGCTTCAGTGTTCACAATAAGAAGAGCACCATGGTTGCAGAATTCAGGAATAGCACCAGATATCCAACAGAGTGTGGAAGACCTATCTTCTGATGGTCAATTTATATTCTAAGACAAAACTGTTACTTACCTGTGTCTTAACTGTTCTTTGAGATGCGGATGCAGACTTGTATTTTACAAACCACCGTCTGTCCCTTCTGAATCTGAGTATGCAGTTGGGTTTCAGGGTAAAGGAACTGGGTGGGGGGGTCAGAGTGCTGCCACTCTTATATAACCATAGGAGGGGTCATGACAGTGCATGAGTGCCACCCCATGGCAAAATTCTCCAACTTTGGTGCGCTGGGCACCTACACAGCTGATTGGAATACATATCTCCACCCACATCTTGAAGAACAACAGTTGTGGCACAGATAAGTAACAATCTTTTCTGATCTACTTAGCACTTGTGAGGCCTCAGCTGGAATATGTCCAGTCTTGGGCACCACATTTTAAGAAAAATTTGAACATATTGGAGTGAGCGCAGAGATGAACAAAAAAAAAAGAGGTTTAGAAAACCTGATTTGTGAAGAAAGGTTGAAAAAATTGGACATGTTTAGTTTAGAGAACCCTACCCTTAGTTTAGTGCCCCTATTTGGGGAGCAAATATTTAATAACAGGATCTTCAGTCTAGCAGAGAAAGGTATAACATGATCCAAAGGCTGGGAGTTGATTTTTAACTACGAGAGTAATTAACCATTGGAACAATTTACCAAGGGTCATGGTCGATTCTCCATCACTGACCAATTTTCAATCAAGATTGGATGTTTTTCTAAAAGATCTGCTCTAGGAATCATTTTAGAGAAGTTCTATGGCCTGTGTTATACAGGAGGTCAAACTAGATGATCATAGTGGTCCTTCTGGCCTTAGAATCTATGAATATAGCTGGGGGGTGGAAGGACAACATGAAAACAATCTTTAAATATGTAAAAAGATTGTATAAAGAGAATGATGATCAGTTGTTCTCAATGTCCACTGAAGGTAGGACAAGAAGAAATCAGCTTAGTTTGCAGCAAGGGAGATTCAGGTTAGATATGAGGAAAAACTTTGCAACTCTAAGGGATAGTTAAGCACTGGAACAGGTTACCTAGGGAGGTTGTAGAATGCCCACCCTTGGGGGTTTTAGGAACAGGTTAAACAAACACCTGTCCCAGATGGTCAAGGTACTTGGTCCTGTCTCAGCACAGGGGAATGTACTAGATGACCTCCTGAGATCCCTTTCAGGCCTACATTTGTGTGAATCTATGAGGGAGAGGGGCCCAGGTCCTACTCTTTTATGTAACTGAGGGTGGGAAGAATCACTCCAGTGTGAGTTTGGGGGAAGTTTTGGATGCCAGGAGTGAGGTGGGGTGGGGGCTTAGCCAAGCTTGTGGAGAGTCACTCAGTGGTGCTGGGGAAGGTTATTCATTGAGTTTCACTGTTGGATTGGGAGGGAAGTTTACTACAAGGGAAGTGTCTACTGTGGGGAAACAGCCTTAAAACTTAAGAGGAGCATGCCTGACCCTGTGTGTAGCCATCCTGCCATCTAACTTCAGATTCTGTCTCTATTCTTCTGTCTCAGCTGAAATACACGCGGCCTGGACTGCCCACCTTTAGTCAGGATGTGTTGTGCAAGTGGAAATCGGAGATAAAGATGTACCGAAGGGTCCACTGTCCAAACCAGGTAACTAACCCCCAGTCCTTTCTAAAGCACTGAAGAGAGCAAGTCTGAGGACCTTAGAAAAATAGTTTAGTCTGGCCAGGCTGTGCAGCAGTGAGTTGAGAGACTTCCACAAGGCCAAAATCAAGGTTCATCTCTGTGTCTGGAGGAATCAAACACTACTTGCTCTCAGGGTGAATATCTGTCAGTTTCTCACTGAGGTTCTGGATGTGCCTGGGAAACATTTAGGTTGCTTCTCAAAAGATGATCCTGTGTTGTTATGGCTAGAAAAATCCAGTGGGGAACTATTGGGTCCATTGGTGGACACTGTTAATGTCTCTCCAAAGGTGAGTAAGAACTGAGTGGGCATTAGTCCATTCCCTAGGAACCATCACTTACTGTTGAGAATCTTGTAAACTCCACCCGGACTTTCCAGAGGAAGGCTATTGAGGGGTTAGAGAAGCCTCTGTGCCTGCAGGCAGAGCCGTGGTATTTTCTAGATCCTTGTTGCCTGGGCTTTAGGTCTGGGTTTAGTATGGACACTGCACTGGTCTCTCTGGTTAGTGATGGGTGAAGGCCAGATGTCCATGCTGATTCTGTTCAGTATGACAGCATCCTACAATATTATCATACCCATGGCTGCCTGGACTGTGGGACTCCTCATAGAAGAGAAATGTCTCTACTTCCCTGTCAGAGATCCTTGGGAAAGTGCTGGGAAATGCTCATCCATGCCCAAGGACTCCAGTGAGGAATCCTGGAGAGTTGTATTCTCAGCCCTCTTATATCTGAGGCCACTTGGAGGGTAGAGATGCAGTTTGGGTATGGTGCCATCATCAAGTTGACAACATACAGCTCTGTCTTTTCATTGGATCCAGACCATACATCCCTGCTTTCCCAGTGTCTGTCTGAGATAGGGCTTGAATGGCAGTGAGCTGGCTGAGGTTCATGACAAATAAGAAACAGGTGATACTGCATGGGGGAATTACTAAAGCATGTGTGGTTGTGTGAGGGAGCTGTCCTATAGTATGAGGCTTTGCCCACATTTGTCATGAGGTTCGCAGCCTACCGGGACTGCTGAAGTGCCAGAGGTTTAGGAACAAATTGATCACCAGGACCAGATTGTATTCACTCAAGATTTCTGAAGGAACTTAAATATGAAATTGCAGAACTAACTGTGGTATGTAACCATCACTTAAATCAGCCTCTGACTGGAGGATAGCTAATGTGATGCTTAATTTTTAAAAAGGCTCCCGAGGTGATCCTGGCAATTACAGGCCGGTAAGCCTGACTTCGGTACCAGGCAAATTGGTTGAAACTATTAGGGAACAGAATTATCAGACACACAGATGAACATGATATGTTGGGGAAGAGCCAACACAGCTTTTGTAAATGGAAATCCTGCCTCACTAAGCAGTCATGGGGTAAGAGGGAAGGTCCTCTCATGGATCAGTAACTGGTTAAAAGGTAGGAAACAAGGCATAGGAATAAAGGGTCAGTTTTCACAGTGGAGAGAGGTAAATAGCAAGGTTCCCCAAGGATCTGTACTGGGACCAGTGCTGATTAACATATTCATAAATGATCTGGAAAAATGGGTAAACAGTGAGGTGGCAAAGTTTGCAGACACTATAGAATTACTCAAGATAGCAAAGTCCAGTGCTGATTGTGAACAGTTTACAAAGGTGCGACGGTGCTGCCCATGGGAGCCAGCTGAGGTCACTCAATCAGGGTGAACTGGAAACAAAACGGGGCAGACAAACCCCAAACACTGGTGGATATTCCAATACTTAGATTTACCAAGCCAGCACAAAACAGCTTCTATAGTACCTCTCTGGTTACTCAGAAGTCCAAACAACGCAGTTTCCTTAAAGTACCCAGCCTCAGGCCTCCATCCAGACATACCTGTCAAACATATGATGATGATTACTGAAAATCTTATCTCATCATATAAAAGAAAAGGTTCTTCCAATCCCAAAGGATCAGCCACACACCCAGGTTCAATTATAACTTAGATCTTACCCAAAATACACGCTTATAGCCAATTCTTATTAACTAAGCTAAAATTTATTAAAAAAAGAAAAGAGAGTGTTGATTAAAAGATCAATATACAGACAGACTTGAATTCAATTCTTGAGGTTCAGATACATAGCAGAGGTGAGCTTGTAGTTGCCAAAAGTCCTTTTAGAAATAGTTCATAGGTTATAGTCTGTCAAGAACGAATACCCCCTAGGCAGTCATTTGACCTGTTAGGAACAAACACTCCTAGGCAGAAAATTTGAATTATAGTCTCAAGCCTGAGGCCCGTTTATTGAGCTCACACACACCTATGCATAGGGGTAGCAGACCAAAATCAACTACCACGATTACAAGGTTACATGCCATTTTTAAAGTCTTAAACCGCAACCACACACGCGTCACTGCCAAGCATTAGGGTGAGGGGTGCTTTCCTGAGTTGTTAGCAATCCTCCTTTGGATGTGCCAAGAGGGGTTGGGTGATTGGTACTTCCCTATAGAAACTTTTAACATGTCCTGGACACGTAGGCCCCGCATTCCATGACCGGAGGGGTTAGGGCCCAATATGGTATTTTGGGCCTAGTGTGACAACTAGTCTGGGTACACAGGGGTCCACAAAAGGGCAGTCTGCGGTTATACTGTTTATGCCATGAGCGGGAACATTAGCACGAATTCCGGTTACAAAAGACAGCTCTGCAGAAATATGTTTTAGCATAGGTTACAAGAATACTTTGTTACATGCTTGTATATCAGAGCCAAACAATAATATTGTTTTATAATAAGTTAACATTTTCTTAATTAGTAGGGTTTGGGCAAGGGGGTACGTAGTAGGACAAAGAAGGGGTATGATGTCCTTCAGTATGACCACTAGGACTATTGCTGTGCTAACTTGTTACAGGTTATTGGTTACAGGCTTTGCCTTATTGCTTTTTATTGTTGCCCTGCAATAGCAGGGGCAGGCACAGTGTTAGGGAAGGGAAGGGAAAAGGAAGGAAGGGGAGGCAATGGGGGGTGAATGGACAGGTACAAGGGGTGGGTGCCTACAGAAGTACCTGTTCCCAATTAATGTACCTTAATTGTTTATGCAGCAATAATTATAGGTTGTACAGTCTTGTAGCCTTAGAGCAGAAGCTATTACAGAAGCAGAAGTTTAAGCAGACGTTAGGCTGGACCATGGCCAAGGACGCTGTTACAAATATTCCAGTTCCTCTTTTCCATGGCCTCCCCCCCCAGGGCAGCGTCGCTTAGTATGGTTTTGGCTTTTGACCTGCTGGTTACAGGGTAGGCCCTGGTCAGAGCTTACAGAGGGGGGTTGCTGTTACAAGGGTTATTAAGGCCTTTTACTGTTATAGGGGCCACAAAAGAGGGGGCCCCCATCTGATGCCATTTGGGCATTCGGCTGGGCCTTGGGGTAAGGAGGAGGACTAACCTTTCGGTGGGTATGGGCATACAGGGGCTTACCTAAAGGGGGCACAATTTAAAGGTAACAGAGTTTATATGCCAAGCAACGATTCCATTATAAAAACATTGATTACAGATAGGTTTTAGGATGAGTCTTAATAGCCTTTAGCAAGCAAATTAATATAAGCAGATGCATTTTAAACCTTGAGCAATGCCTGTTACAAATAGTCCTCCCTCTGCTAGTTCCTCTTTTCTTCCCCCTCTTCCCGTCTCCTCCCCCCTCTTCCCCCCCCCCTCAAAGTGCAGCCCAGTCTGGTTCAGGCTTCCGGCCTGACAGTTTTGAGCCAGGCCAGGGTTTGTAGGGGATAGAAAGAAGGGAGAGAAAAAGGGGGGGGGGGGGGGGGGGNTGTTTTATAATAAGTTAACATTTTCTTAATTAGTAGGGTTTGGGCAAGGGGGTACGTAGTAGGACAAAGAAGGGGTATGATGTCCTTCAGTATGACCACTAGGACTATTGCTGTGCTAACTTGTTACAGGTTATTGGTTACAGGCTTTGCCTTATTGCTTTTTATTGTTGCCCTGCAATAGCAGGGGCAGGCACAGTGTTAGGGAAGGGAAGGGAAAAGGAAGGAAGGGGAGGCAATGGGGGGTGAATGGACAGGTACAAGGGGTGGGTGCCTACAGAAGTACCTGTTCCCAATTAATGTACCTTAATTGTTTATGCAGCAATAATTATAGGTTGTACAGTCTTGTAGCCTTAGAGCAGAAGCTATTACAGAAGCAGAAGTTTAAGCAGACGTTAGGCTGGACCATGGCCAAGGACGCTGTTACAAATATTCCAGTTCCTCTTTTCCATGGCCTCCCCCCCCAGGGCAGCGTCGCTTAGTATGGTTTTGGCTTTTGACCTGCTGGTTACAGGGTAGGCCCTGGTCAGAGCTTACAGAGGGGGGTTGCTGTTACAAGGGTTATTAAGGCCTTTTACTGTTCTAGGGGCCACAAAAGAGGGGGCCCCCATCTGATGCGATTTGGGCATTCGGCTGGGCCTTGGGGTAAGGAGGAGGACTAACCTTTCGGTGGGTATGGGCATACAGGGGCGTACCTAAAGGGGGCACAATTTAAAGGTAACAGAGTTTATATGCCAAGCAACGATTCCATTATAAAAACATTGATTACAGATAGGTTTTAGGATGAGTCTTAATAGCCTTTAGCAAGCAAATTAATATAAGCAGATGCATTTTAAACCTTGAGCAATGCCTGTTACAAATAGTCCTCCCTCTGCTAGTTCCTCTTTTCTTCCCCCTCTTCCCGTCTCCTCCCCCCTCTTCCCCCCCCCCTCAAAGTGCAGCCCAGTCTGGTTCAGGCTTCCGGCCTGACAGTTTTGAGCCCGGCCAGGGTTTGTAGGGGATAGAAAGAAGGGAGAGAAAAAGGGGGGGGGGGGGGGGGGTTTCTTCACAAGTCCAATGTCCATATTCAGGGTGGCTCCAGTCAGTGACTGGGGATCTCAATCTTTGTGGCTTAAGGTTTCCCCCTCTTGAAACCCAAAGGAGATCTGAGATGCAGAAGGATCTTGTCCCAAGGTTTTTATACATTTCCAGCAGCCTTTTGGCCTGAGAAAACAATAGGCTTAACTTTCCTTCTTCTAAACATCATGCAATTAGCACAGGATAATTTTTCCATTAAACAGTTCAGATACAGGTTACCACAACCTTCAAAGAGACATATAGACAATAATACTATTTTCCTCAAGTGTCTTCCTAAATACTGATACTCCTTTTTTGATCTTTGAATCAAAGCTATAGCAATAGACAAGACTTGTTTGCTTACATCACAAGCCTGGAGCAAACATCTACCCTTTTACCTCTAATAATGCAGACTTGCATTTCAAAGCTCTATTCATTTACATATTTTCCTAACCAGTCACTAAAGTTCACCCATGGGTCAGGTCAGTCTGTGAGTTAATTAATTCTTTCTGGCCCTGTCACCTTTCAATGAAATATTATATTACACTCAACGTCACAAAAGGGGTCTCACAAAACTGAGTGACTGGGCAAGAAAATGTCAGATGAAATTCAGTGTTGATAAATGCAAAGTAATGCACATTAGATAACATAATCCCAACTATACATACAAAAGGATGGGGTCTAAATTAGCTGTTACCACTCGAGAGACCTTGGAGTCATTATGAATAGTTCTTTGAAAACATCTACTCAATGTGCAGCAGCAGTCAAAAATGCTAATAGAATATTAGGACCAATTAGGGAAGGGATTGGTAATTAAACAGACATGGTACACCCTCGCCTTGAACACTGCATGCAGTTCTGGTCACCCATCTCAAAAAAGATATATTAGAATTGGAAAAAGTACAGAGAAGGGCAACAAACATGATTAGGTGTATGGAACAACTTCTGGGACTATTCAGCTTGGAAAAGAGATGACTGAATGGGGAGAGGATAGAGGTCTATAAAATCCTGAATGGTGTGGAGAAAGTGAACACGGAAGTGTTATTTACCCCATCACATAACATACGTGTCAAGCTTTCTTGCAGTGGCTCAAGAGCATGGGTACCAACCTCAGGGCAGACTGTTAAGAAACAGGACACAAACCCCAAATTGGTTGAGACTTCTATTAGATTACTTAGATTTCACCAACCAATTATCAAGTGTATACTCCTCAAGCGCGATAACAGCCTCACAGTGGAGTCTCAGACAGTCCCCTTGGGTACTTCCATCTGTCTTGCCACCCAGGTAAGCTTACCTTTGTGATAGATGATCCCCTTACATCAAAGATCACAGCAGTGTTCAGGTTACTCCCAGTCCCAAAGGATCAGTCACTTACTCCAGGTCAGTTGCACTTTAGATCTCACACCAGAGACAATGCTTGTAGCCAATCCTATAATAAACTATCTAAAGATTTATTATATAGGAAAAAGAAACGAGTTATTTACAAGGATAAAGCAGGTGATAAACATAATACACACAAATGAGTTCCAGTCTTAAGTTTCAAAAAGTAATAGAAGCTTCTGTAATAAGAACATAAGAATGGCCATACTGGGTCAGACCAAAGGTCCATCCAGCCCAGTATCCTGCCTACTGACAGTGACCAATGCCAGGGGCCCCAGAGGGAGTGAACCTAACAGGTAATGATCCAGTGATCTCTCTCCTGCCATCCATCTCCACCCTCTGACCAACAGAGTCTAGGGCCACCATTCCTTACCCCTCCTGGCTAATAGCCATTAATGGACTTAACCTCCATGAATTTATCTAGTTCTCTTTTAAACCCTGTTATAGTCCTAGCCTTCACAGCCTCCTCAGGCAAGGAGTTCCACAGGCTGACTGTGTGCTGTGTGAAGAAGAACTTCCTTTTATTTGTTTTAAACCTGCTGCCCATTAATTTCATTTGGTGGCCCCTAGTTCTTATATTATGGGAACAAATAAATAACTTTTCCTTATTCACTTTCTCCATACCACTCATGATTTTATATACTCTATCATATCCCCCCTTAGTCTCCTCTTTTCCAAGCTGAAAAGTCCTAACCTCTTTAATCTCTCCTCATATGGGACCCGTTCCAAACCCCCAATCATTTTAGTTGCCCTTCTCTGAACCTTTTCTAATGCCAGTATATCTTTTTTGAGATGAGACCACGTCTGTACGCAGGATTCAAGATGTGGGCGTACCATGGATTTATATAAGGGCAATACGATATTCACCGTCTTTTTCTCTATCCCTTTTTTAATGATTCCTAACATCCTGTTTGCTTTTTTGACTGCTGCTGCACACTGCATGGACGTCTTCAGAGAACTATCCACGATGACTCCCAAGATCTCTTTCCTGATTAGTTGTAGCTAAATTAGCCCCATTCATATTGTATGTATAGTTGGGGTTATTTTTTCCAATGTGCATTACTTTACATTTATTCATATTAAATTTCATTTGCTATTTTGTTACCCAATCACTTAGTTTTGTGAGATCTTTTTGAAGTTCTTCACAGTCTGCTTTGGTCTTAACTATCTTGAGCAGTTTAGTATCATCTGCAAACTTTTCCATCTCCCTGTTTACCCCTTTCTCCAGATCATTTATGAATAAGTTGAATAGGATTGGTCCTAGGACTGACGGTTGGGGCACACCACTAGTTACCCCTCTCCATTCTGAGAATTTACCATTAATTCCTACCCTTTGTTCCCTGTCTTTTAACCAGTTCTCAATCCATGAAAGGATCTTCCCTCTTATCCCATGGCAACTTAATTTACGTAAGAGCCGTTGGTGGTAATAAGCAAAATCTATGGGTATGTCTACTTTGCAAAGAAAAACCTGTGGCTGCCCCATGCCAGCTGACTTGGGCTCCAGGGACTGTTTCATTGCAGTGCAGACTTCCAGGATCTAGGATCCTTCCACTGTGCAGGGTCCTAGAGCCTGGGCTCCAGCCCAAGCCCAGAAGTCTACACTGCAATGAAACAGCCCTGCAGCCCGTGTCAGCTGGCATGGGACAGCCGTGGGTGTCAGGCTATGTCTGCACAGCAATTAATGTCCTTTATGGCTAACCCAGGCTAAGAACTGGGAATCATTTTCTTACATTTCGTAATCCTTTCTCCTTGTGGTATGTCTACACAGCAATGTAAGCCTTGGGTTAGTGGGATTTGAGTCAGCTGACCGTGTCAGGAACCCTGGGCTTGAGCGTCTACACTGCATTTTAACCCTAGGTCAGGGGTCGGCAACCTTTCAGAAGTGGTGTGCCGAGTCTTCATTTATTCACTCTAATTTAAGGTTTCGCGTGCCAGTAATACATTTTACCGTTTTTAGAAGGTCTCTTTCTATAAGTCTATAATATATAACTAAACTATTGTTGTATGTAAAGTAAATAAGGTTTTTAAAATGTTTAAGAAGCTTCATTTAAAATTAAATTAAAATGCAGAGCCCCCCGGACCGGTGGCCAGGACCCAGGCAGTGTGAGTGCCACTGAAAATCAGCTCACGTGCCGCCTTCGGCACCCGTTCCATAGGTTGCCTACCCCTGCCCTAGGTTAAGGATTTTCTGACCCATGCTTGAATGTAGGGCTCTGGTGTCCACACTGCTGTGCACAGATCCGAGTCAAAGTAACTCTATCCCAGATCCCTATAAGTGGGAAAACTCTACTGCCCACCCTGTTTCCTAAGTGGGACAATACTGTTGATGGGGCTCAGGTGCCCCAAAGAGCACATGATACATAAACTGCATGTTTAGCTCCTTTGATTGCTGTCTCAGTAAAATGATGGCCGTTTGAGAAGGGTTTATACCAGGGGTAGGCAACCTATGGCACGCGTGCCGAAGGCGGCACGCGAGCTGATTTTCAGTGGCACTCACACTGCCCGGGTCCTGGCCACCGGTCCAGGGGGCTCTGCATTTTAATTTAATTTTAAATGAAGCTTCTTAAACATTTTAAAAACCTTATTTACTTTACATACAACAATAGTTTAGTTATATATTATAGACTTATAGAAAGAGACCTTCTAAAAACGTTAAAATGTATTACTGGCACGCGAAGCCTTAAATTAGAGTGAATAAATGAAGACTCGGCACACCACTTCTGAAAGGTTGCCGATCCCTGGTTTATACTGAACTTACACAGCACCACTCGGGTTTGGCCCAGCCACTCCTCCATCATGATGGGGAGGCTACCAGGTCAGATTTGAGCCTCTGCTCTTCCAGGGGGTTAGAGGAGTCCAAAGGAAAAATGAAAATACCTCCACGGTCCATGAAAGGGGCCATGTCCCCACAGCCTCATGCAGGGCAAAGACCAGTAGTCTTAGGAGGAAGGTCTGGGCTCCTTATCCCTGGTGTGTCCAAACAACCCAAGGCTGAGTCCCAGAATGCTGAAAATAAAAGTAAGGAAAAACTGGTTTCTTCAGAGGGCTCAGGGTGCTCTCAACGTTTCACCAGCAGATAGACCCTGTTTCCTGGGGCTAAGGAGTTCAGCACTAGCTCTCTTTGCTCCTGAAAGCCACCCACAGACCATGCCTGAGCCAGTATTCTCCCCACCCTTCTCCAGGACTCACAAGCTTTACAGGTGCAACAGGTTGGGATTGTTTGAACCCAGAGGAGCTCTTTAACTCCTCCTCGACTGGGACAGGAGGCTGCCCCACTACAACCCTTTCTGTGCAATGGACCTTGCTGTGTTTTTTTAGGGCTCTATCATCAACATGCCTTGGAGTATTATAATGTTCTGCATGTGTGGTAACCTTCAGAAATTGCAGATACCCCAGTGCAGCAGCCACTGCCCCACCAGCATTTTCCACATGAAGCATGTTGCTCCCTGTGCTCCAGATTGTGCACTGGCTTCCTTGTGAGCACAATTCAAGGTGGTGTGATTGGTATTCAAAGCACTACCAGGTCTAGTCATAGAGGTGCCCCTTTCCCAATGACAGCTGGGACCATTGAGGTCAGCTGCAGTACTTTCCCCATCTGTGAATGTGGAGGAAGAGTCCTAGACTCTGGTAATTACCCCCACCCATTTCTCTGACAGAGCCCAGGTTGGTGGACCTTCAGGGTATGATGCAAACCCTATCAATTCACTCGGGGGTTTAGTAGAATGGGCATCATCTCTATCAGCAGCTCATTGCTGGCTAGAGTCTCTTTATTTTGTCTGAGATTTGCACATTTGCCCAGAGGTGGGACTTATTTCATTTACTGGAGTCTTAAACAAATCTATTTGCAAAGGGCTCTCTTCTCCCCATCCCTGTCATGTCTGGTCTTATAAAACTCTGTATCCTTTCTTTGCTTTCTCCCTTCTAAGGAAGGACCATCCCAGAGGAAAAAGCATTTCTGTGCATGGGGAACTGATTTCTCAACTGTATCTTGCTGACAGCTGTTGCCCTTCTCTCATTTCAGGGCTGTGAGTCTGTATATGGCAGTGTCTCGGGACTCAAATCTCACCTCAGCACCTGCACCTTGGTTTGTACCATTTCTATGCAGTCTCTTTCATACATGCACTCCCACTGTTATTGTTCCCCAGATACGTGCATATCAGTCATTGGCCTGCTGGATCCTTGTCTTTAATAGCCCCTTCTCCACAGTGTCTGACTGCCTCCCCAAGTATTCATGGATCTGCATCACAAATGCGTTGTGAGGCAGTAAGACTGTATGTCCCTTACACCTGTACCTGAGTCACTGTCCTGCCTGCAATCTCATGGCTACAAGAGCACCTTTACCAGATACACTCCCCCGTGTGAGACCTGCAAGGCCTCCAGCAGTGATGGAGGTTACTTGGGGAGTAGCTGGAGCTGGTTCCACTCTCATTCTCTCAGGGCGCACTTGGGCATCAGTTTCTGTGCTGCTGAGGCCCGAGTGCTCACCCTCTTGGATGAGTTAAGGGATTTTGTGCTCTGTCTCCTCACTGCTGGATCACGTCTGGCCATGCCTTGGGTGCAGGGTCTGGGCCTTTCAGTGTCACTGGCAGAGAGGAGGGTGGCATCTGATGATGTGTTTTCTGTTTTGGTGGCAGGGAGACTTTGTGGCTGGGAAATACAAGTGTCTCCTATGCGAGAAGGAATTCATATCAGAGAGCGGGGTCAAGTATCACATCAACTCTGTGCATGCTGAGGTGAGAAGAGCGCGGTGCCCTGCCCCCTTCAAAGTGCCATGTCCTAGCCCTTGTCCCATGCTGCTGCCACTCTGTTCATTTTGCCAGCACCTTCCATATCCTGCAGTATTAGCCAACCCATTGCAGAATCCAGTGTGCCCCCAGAGAGCAGGATAGAATCTGCCGAGCAACTGGTAAAAATAACGCTGTGCTGGACAGCCTAATTCTCAGATCCCATTTCTCTGCTAATCCCTGCCCTGTGGGTGGTTCCAGCAGTGGAACATGACAGGCACCCCCATTATATCTCCTCCCCAGTACTAACCCTCTGCCTTCTGAACCCTCCAGGACTGGTTTGATGTAAATGCCACTAACAAAAAAGGCTTTGAGAAGCTGATGAAAATCCGCCAGAGAGAAGATGAGCAGAGAAAGCAGCGAAAGAAGCGTACCGCAGCCCGGAGCAGGAAGAAAAGGCCTGGGACTGTATCTGCCAAGAAGCTCCTTGGTGCTGGTGCCGAGAGAAGCAGAAGAAGGAGTAAGAGGGGGCATTCCCAGCTGGTGGACAATGAGAGCAGGAGCAGCGAGGAGGAGGAGGAGGAGCCCCAAGCTGCACAGAGAGCAGAAACTCCAAAAACCATCCGCAAACGGGGCAGGAAATAGATCATTGGAGGCAGAGGAACTAGGCAGTTCTAGGAAGCCAGGAGCCCAGGTCATGGTACAGCGGTCACTCCCTCCCGTGGACAGTGGCACTAGCAGTGTATCCAGTGTAGTTTGTGCCCTAGTTACAGGCTGAGTTCAGGTTATGTTAGTTGCTTATTTAGTGATTTTAAATATTTTAGTCTCCAGTGCAGCTCTCTGCTTTTGTTGTCCTCCTCTTAGGGATCCTCAGCTTTGGTGAGGGCAGGTTTCCTTGATGGATCTCTAGGACTGGGTGTGCAGGTCTCAGTTGAGGGAGTGATTTCCTTTGGGGTAGTGTGTGCAGATCCTGGGCAGTTTCTGGGGTGGGGCACAGATGCTCCGGCTTGTTCACCTGCAGCCCAATGCTACCTCAGGTGCTTAAAGGGGCTGCCTCTGAGACTCAGACACCTGAGTGCTGTCTTCCCCCTTAGGTCATTGCCATAAAGCACCATCCCTTTACTACACTAATCTCCAAACTCAGCACTGCCCAGCAGTTTAGGAACCCAGGCCTGCCTGATAGGGTAGGACATCACCCTGCCGAAAGCAGGAGTGTTTGCAGTGGGCTAATGTACCCTTCAGCACCTGTCTCCTTTAAGGCTGAGCACTGACTGGTCCCTAAAAGTGGGGAGGGAGCTCTTCCTCCAGTCTGTGGCTAGAGACCAACTGTCTGTACCCTTGCCTTCCAGAGGCACGTGGCAGCAAACTTGTCTGCCGGCACACTACAGTCTGGGGATGTGTGAGATCAGTGCAGATGGCTTGTGCTGTGTTATAGGTTCACACTTCATAACAGCCACCCCCCACCTGCAGGACAGAGCTCATACACAGTAGCAAAGCACTGCGTATTGCTGCCAGGGGGTGGCCTTGCCCTAGTTTGGTGTCCTCGTTCCCTCTCAAGCCTTAGGTGCTGCTTCTCCTTGTAAGTGAGCTCTGCAGGTGCCTGCTCCCCTGAGCTAGTTGTAGCCTGCTCCTGGGATTGCCACCTTTACCGGGACAAGCCTTGTGTAATGGGCCTTCCTGTGTGTTGGTGTCAGGGCTGGAGGGAGGGGGTCCTGTTTACTTGTTGAATTAAGTTTTAATTTAGCGCATGGTGAGTGTTTTGCCATGTTCCACTTGTACAGCAGGGCCAGTTGAGACCCATAAATGCATAACATCTCTGGCAGGCTTAGCCACCCCCATTCTCTGCTGGGTAGAGAGGGGGCCTGCAGGATTTCTGATGTCAGATCACATCACCTGACAGGGAAAACTGCAGGATTTAATGTCTCTTTACCCTCTCCTCTCTTGTCCCGCTACAGTTCCCTGTCTCAGATGGCTCTTTAGTTTGATACATGAGGATTCAGTTAGCAGGATCCGGCACTCAACAGTACCCTTCATGTCTCGCTGCAGTGGAAGCTTCCACTTCAGCCAAAGTTGCTGGTGCTGAAATTCACAGTGGATTCCCTGAGGTGCACAGGGCACAGACAGATTTATTTGTGTGTTTGTTTCTAGCAGTGATGTTCGTTCACCCGTATAATTAAATTGCCTTTGTGGCTGGGGGTAGGACCCAATCTCTCCCCAGCCATGGCCATTTTACAGAAGCTACACCCTAATGTGCGTAGAGTGAAGCAAATTACCCCCACCTCTTGCCTCATACAAACTAACACACATGGCGATTGTTGGACTCTGCATGCAATGCTCCATTCTGATCTAGGTGCAGCAGCTGCATTTCATGCTGGGACCTGCAGTTGTCATGGACTGCAGTGCTGTATTGAAGAGGCAGGTTTCTGGGCTCTTCTACAGAGGCTGTGAGATGTGTGGTCAGAGCAGCAGGATCAGGATCAGAACAAAATGAAATAAAATGTCACCAGTGCAAGAATGTGATTTCTTGTTTCTTTGGTGTATAGTGTCTTTAGAATCATCCCCACTTTAGCAGTATGGGGCAGAAGAATGCAGAGCTGCCTGTCTCTGGGCTTGTTGTGGGTGGCAATAGGACTCACTTTCAGTTTTTCAACCACTTCTCTATCCTGCACTCCAACCCTCCTCACAGCCTGTTGCATTAATGTAGATGAAATATGTGGGCACAAAGAGTCAAAGGCATATATTAGGAACAAAAAGAATTCTAACAGTGGTGTTGGTCCAGTATTAGATGGAAATGGTAGAATTATCAATAATAAGGCAGAGGTGCTCAATAAATACGTCTGCATATGGGGGGGGGATGATGTAGTCATATCATATGATAACACTTTTGCCACTTCACTAGTAGCTCTGGAGGATGTTAAACAGCAGCTATTAAAGTTCGACATTTTTAAATCAGCAGGTACAGATAACTTTCATCCAAGAGTTTTAAAAGAGCTGGCTGAGGAGCTCGCTGAACCATTAATGTTGATTTTCAGTAAATCTTGGAACACTGGGGAAGTTCTAGAAGACAGCTAATTATTGGGTCAACAATTAAAAAGGGTAAATGGGATGACCTGGGTAATTATGGGCCAGTCATTCTGATTTTGATCCCAGGCAAGATAATGGAGCAGCTGATACAGAGCTCAATAAATAAAGAATCAAAAGGATGGTAATATAATTAGTGTCAATCAACATGGGTTTATGGAAAATAGATCCTGTCAAACCTACTTGATTTTTTTTTTAATGAGATTACAAGTTTAGTTGATAAAGGTAATAGTGTTGATGTATTAGACTTCTGTAAGGCATTTGACTTGGTACTGCACAACATTTTGATTAAAGAAACTAGAACAATATAAACTTAACCTGGCACACATTAAATGGATTAAAAGCTGGCTAACTGATAGGTCTCAAAATGTAATTGTAAACGGGGAATCATCATTGAGCAGATGTTTTTATATTGGTATCCTGCAGGGATTGGGTCTTGGCCCTGCACTAGTTAACATTTTTGTCAATTACCTGGAAGAAAACATACAGTCATCACCAAGAAGGTTTGCAGATGTCACAAAAATTGGGAGAGAGGTAAATAATGACGAGGACAGGTCACTGATACAGAGGGATCAGGATGGCCTGGTAAGCTGAGTGCAAACAAACAATATGTGTTTTAATATCTGTAATATGTAAATGTATGCATCTAGGAACAAAAAATGTAAGCCTTGCAGAATGGAGAACTCTATCCTGGGAAGCAGTGACTCTGAAAAAAAGAATTGGGGGTCATGGTGTATAATCAGGTGAACATGAGGTCCCCAGTGTGGTGCTGTGGTCAAAAGGTCTAATGCAATCTTTCGATGTATAAACAGGAATCTTGAGTAGGAGAAGAGAGATTTTACCTCTGTAGGTGGCACCGTTAAATTGGAGAGGGGTCAGAGAAGAGCCACGATAATGATTAGAGGATTAGAAACCATGTCTTTTAGTGATTTGAGCTCCTTGAGTATGTATGTAGCTTAACAAAGAAGAAGGTTAAGGGAGGACTTGATTACCATCTATAAGTACCTACGGGGGGATAAATGTTTAATAATAGCACTTCATTCTAGCAGAGAAAGGTATAACACGATCTATTGACTGGATGTTGATGCTAGACCAGGGGTTCCCAAACTTGGTTTGCAGCTTGTTCAGAGGAAGCCCCTGGCAGGCCACAAGACACTTTGTTTCCCTGAGTGTCCACAGGTATGGCCGCTCGCAGCAGCCAGTGGCCGCGGTTCACTATAGCTTTTGATCTCTGATTCAATAGCTATAGTGACAGACAGGAAGTGTCTGTTTACATGGCTAACATTTATGAGTACACTCATACACTTAGTATCACTTCTAACTTCAAATAATATAGGTTTGCATTTCAAAATTCTAGCCTATCTACCATGGAATGGCCCTAATTACCATTTGCATACCTTTCTAACATGTCTCTAATGGTTGAATCTGGATCATTTATCCTGCAGGATACTTAACCCTTTCCGGCCATGCATCACATTTTGTATAAGATTTGTTGCAATTCTATAACAGTGGTAGCAACAATGGTTTGCATGGTTTAATCCGATAACGTCACACCCCCAACGCGAGATTGGTGTGGAAGGGAGCAATTAGAGCTCCTGGATACACCTTAAGGACCTTCCAATATTGATAGGAGCTGTGTTTTTATATTGAATTGTTTGAAAGGCCAAATCATTGATGCATGCCTTGGCCCAAGTTGACAACTTAGTCCATACTTTGTGAAACACTTTAGTGATTTCAGGGTTCGGTCTATGTGCTAACTTAACATAGACATCAATGTTCTCCAGAGAGTGCTTTGACATTCAGCCATGAAGGCTGTGAGATGTTGTACCTCAGTTTCCCTTCTTGCACAGCAGTCCAAACTTGTAATGGTTTTTCTGCTGTGGAAAGTTTTAGGATTGTGCATAGGCATTAGCTGTGAAACCTCAACATTATTACAGATTTCAGAGTAATAGCCGTGTTAGTCTGTATCCGCAAAAAGAATAGGAGTACTTGTGGCCCCTTAGAGACTAACAAATTTATTGTAGCATAAGCTTTCATGGGCTACAGCTCACTTCATCGGATGCATGTAGTGGAAAATACAGAAGGAAGATATAGATATATATACACACACACACACACAGACAGACTGGGAGTGGATGGGCCATTACACAAGGTAAAACTATTTCTCCATGCTTATCTTCCCCCCCGCCCCCTACAGTTCCTTATATCTCCTTGTCAAGTGCTGAAAATGGGCCATTTTCATTACCACCACAAAGACTTATTTTTCTCT
The DNA here is from genome assembly GCA_003942145.1 of Platysternon megacephalum. NCBI lineage: Eukaryota > Metazoa > Chordata > Testudines > Platysternidae > Platysternon > Platysternon megacephalum. The sequence goes on from QXTE01000430.1 coordinate 195,334, forward strand.
CCTGCTGACAACTGATCACTCTCCTTATAATGTGTATGGTAACATCCATTGTTTCGTGTGTGTGTATATATATATATATATCTTCCTTCTGTATTTTTCACTACATGCATCCGATGAAGTGAGCTGTAGCCCACGAAAGCTTATGCTACAATAAATTTGTTAGTCTCTAAGGTGTCACAAGTACTCCTATTCTCTCAACATTATTAGGCTTTCTAATGCAAAGTATGTTCTTACTGAACCAAACAGCATAATTATAAGGGTTTCTATTACATGGTGTGTTTTTATGTAGCACTTCCAGCATGTTTGAGGATTTTTCCCATAAGTCATGCACATCATACATTTTTACAGTTTTTGGCATCAGCAAAATTATATTAACAGCAAATTTAACACAAGTGTACAATCACAGTCATTTTTGTTAAGCGTTTTGTTTAGCTAGACCATTTTTTAGGTCAGCTTGTTCAATATTCCCTTTGAACCTTTGTAGCTTTTCCTTTACTTAAGGGTTTTCCTTAACATAGGCTTTTAGTTTTGCCTCACATCTCTAAAATACCAAAACCCCAAGGATGTGGTTAGTCTGTAAGGGCACCTTGCCTTTCAAGGGTTAACTTGCCTTCCTCCTTTCCCCTTTTCAGAGGGTTGAAATCTGAGATTTCTGGTTTACACTAACCTGGCCTTCATTGTAGAACTGCCAAGCTCCCAGGGACACTTGGTAATCCTGTTGTCGTTGACTTCCTAACAAAGATGGTGCACTTCATCCCACATTCTGCTGTTCCGCCTGCATGGGAGATGGCTTAGCACTTCCTGGAAAATGCCTTCTGCGACCATGGCTTAGCCATGGGCGTTATATTGGACCAGGGTCCCCAGTTCATTTCCCAATTCTGGCAGGAATTTCTAAGACTTCTTGGCATCGAGTCCCTCGCCTGATCTGCCTGTCACCCACAGACTAATGGACAAACAGAGAGGATCAATCAAATCTTGGAGTAGTATCGCTACTGCTTTTTTGAGCTATCACCAGGATGACTGGCTTCCCTTGCTGTGCTACCCTGAATTTGCATATAACAATGCAGTCCACACATTGACTCCAGAGCCCATTCTTTGCAATCTATAACTTTCACCCCTGCTTCCACCCAGATTTGCCCCTGTCTTCTCCAGTACTGGCTGCCACAGATTTAGCACACCATCTATTAGTGAATCGGGAATGCAATGAATACTTGCAATCCACAAAAGAAATCTATAAGCACCATAAACACCAAGACCTTTAGGCTGCCCCAATCTGGCTGTAGGGGACAAGGTGTGGCTCTCTTCCCAGAACTCAGCTCGAGCTGCCTGTCCACCAGACTAGACTGACTGTACCTAGGCCCCTTCAAGGTTATAGACTGGTGGCTTTCAGGTTACAGCTGTCCAAGTCCTTAAAGATCCACTCCCTCTTTTATATCTCACTTTTAAAGCCCTATGCCAAGAACCCATACCCAAACAATGACCACTAACAGTCTGTGGACAGGAGGAGTACTTGGTCCACCCAATCCTTGACTCTCAGCAAGTTAAGAGAAGGTTCCAGTACCTGGTTGACTGGGAAGGCTACGGTCTGGACGAACAGTCTTGGGAACGAGTAGAAACATCCATGTTCAGGACCTATTGTGAGAGTACCATCAGAAGTATGCCAAGAAACCGGGTCCTAGACCTAGATCTAGGAGGTGCCCTTGGGTTGGGGGGCAATACTGCTCGTCAGGAATCAGGGTCTGCAGCTAAGCCAGTCTCCAGGCAACCTAATGAGCACAGCTGGCCTAATTGGTTACACTACCCGATTGGTTAGAAGGGTCAGCAGACCAGCTCTTAACCCAAGCAGCAGCAGCTCAAACCATTTTCCCATAACTGATAGTTCCTGCACCTGCTTGTTCCCAGCCTTGGACCCAGTGCTGCCTCCTGCCTTGCCTCACTCTAGGTAACCCTGTTCTACCCTGGGCTTCAACTCCTGACTCTGCTGGTGAGCCTTACCTCTGGCACTTGGCCTCTGGCTGCAGAACTACTAATTGTGGTATGCAACCTATCATTTAAATCAGCTTCTGTACCAGATGACTAGAGGGTAGCTAATATGACACCAATTTTTTAAAAAGGCTTCCTAGGTGATCCCAGCAATTACAAGCTGGTAAGCCTAACTTCAGTACTGGGAAAACTGGTTGAAACTGTAGTAAAGAACAAAACTATCAGACACAGAGATGAATATGATTTGTTGGGGAATAGTCAACAGCTTTTGTAAAGGGAAATCATGCCTCCCCAATCTATTAGAATTCTTTGAGGGAGTCAACAAGCATGTGGACAAGGGAGATCCAGTGGATAGTGTAATTTGGACTTTCAGAAAGTCTTTGACCAGGTCCTTCACCAAAGGCTCTTAAGCAAACTAATCAGTCATGGAATAAGAGGGAAAGTCCTCTCATGAACTAGTAACTGGTTAAAAGATAGGAAACAAAGGGTAGGAATAACTGGTCAGTTTTCAGAATGGAGACGTAAATAGTGGCGTCCCCCAGGGAGCTGTACTGAGGCCAGTGCTGTTCAACATATTCATAAATTAGCTGGAAAAATGGGTAAACAGTGAGGTGGCAAAGTTTCTAGATGATACAAAATTACTCAAAAAAATCCAAAGCAGACAATGAAGAGTTACAAAGGTAACAAAACTGAGTGACTGAACAACAAAATGGCAGATGGGATTGTTTTCCAATGTGCATTATTGTGCATGTATCAACATTGAATTTCAACTATACATACAACACAATGGGGTCTAAATTAGCTGTTACCACTCAAACAAGAGACCTTGGAGTCATTGCGGCTAGCTGTCTGAAAACGTCTGCTCAATGTGCAAAAAAAGACAAAAAAGCGAACAGGCTGTTAAGTGCTGAGGAATGTTGTTGCTGTGGCAGTGCTGTCAAGGCTGCTAAGCTGTTACAGCAGCTCGGTGCGTCTGTTCGTGCAGCTCTGGTGTTAGCTTCACAAGGAGAGAGTGCCGCCTACTAATTCAGCATACTTAAGTGTTACTCATAAAGAAAGACCACAGGCTCAGCTTGGTAGCAAAGGCACTCAGACTGGTTTATTGCGAACAAAGCCTGGTACTAGCACCCTGGCTCCATGGTTTCAGGTACACTAACACATTGTATGCCCGTGACAATGGTACCAGCTCAGTCAGTGCACCAGGCTGCTTCCCCCTAGGCTGGACAAAGGTGCCCCTCCTATGGCTTCTTGTATACGTTGATACATATTGCACTCCAGACATTGCTAGTTACCAACCCTACACCTTGTACCCGCTAGTTTGAACAAAACATCCATATCCATTATTCTGTCAGACCATCCTTATCTTATGAGGGGCTTGATATGTTCCCGTACCATCTCTTAAGAATGTATTTACGTAGTTACTTGAGAACTTTAGGTGTTTTTGTACCATCCTCTCCGGTCAGGAATGTGCTAACTTAGTTGGCCAATATCTAGTGTGTGGTTATTTTGCCAAGACCAGGACTACTCTGGTTCACGCCCTTTGGTTCACACTGTTAGTTATACGTGGGGCTCCAGCAAGGCCTACATTTAGTAACCATTAAGAATGGGATAGCTAATAGGGCAGAAAATAGCATAATGCTACTATATAAACCCATGGTACACCCACACCTTGAATCCTGCATGCAGTTCTAGTCACCCGCACCTCAAAAATAACATATTAGACTTGGAAAAAATACAGAGAGTGGCAACAAACATAAGTAGGGGTATGGAGCAGCTTCCATACAAGGAGAAATTAAAAAGACTGGGATGGGTCACTTTAGAAAAAAGGTGACTAATGGGAGATGTGATAGAAGTGTGTAAAACTATGAATGGTGTGGAGAAAGAGATAAAGTGTTATTTACTCCTTCACATAACAAAAGAACCAGGGTTCACCCAATAAAATTAATAGGGAGCAAGTTTAAAATGAGAAGGAAGTATGTCTTCACACAACTTTTGGAACTAATTGACAGGGCATGCTGTGAAGGCCTAAAGTATAACTGGGTTCAAAAAAGAATTAGATAAGTTTATGGAGGATAGGTCCATCAATGGCTTTTGCCAAGATGGTCAGGGACGGAACCCCTATGGTCAGGGTATCCCTAATTTCTGACTGCCAACAGCTGGGACTGAATGAGAGGGCATGGCTCACTCGATAATTGCCCTGTTCTGTTCATTCCCTCTGATGCCACCGACTGCTGGAAGACAGGATGCTGGGCTACACAGACCATTGGTCTGACCCAGTGTGGCCGTTCTTATGTTCTTACCACCAATCAGAGCCCTTCTCTGTGGGACAAGCTAATCTCTGGTAAGCTTATTAACGTGTGTAAGGTCTCTTCTTGTTTTTAATATGTTTCCTCTGTAATGCTTTTACCTTTAGAATAAATGTGCTTCCTTAGAAAGAGCTGTGTGGTTGCTTAACTGTAGCAATTGCACTGTTTACCATCCCTGAGGAGAAAAGTAAAACAAGCCTGCTTAGGCATCATGACTTTGCTAGGGAGTTCACAGGCTAGGCAGGAAGTTGTGCAGTGTGATAATACTGCTGTCAGGAGACGCATGTCTCCACCTGAGAGGTGACAGCTGAAGAGCCTGGAGTATAGCATGGGTGTGCTTGCTGGATCACAGAGAAGAAAAACAGGTGTAGGTGTCCTGAACTGTGATGCACAATATTAGCACTCTTCCAGTCTTCTGGAATTTTCCCAGTATCTAAGATTTATTAAAAATTAACATCAGTGGGGCCAGAGATCTTTCAGAAAACTCTTTTATGACTCTTGGGCACAAGTTATCTGGACCTGTTGATTTAAAAATGTTTATCCCTACTAGATGATATTTAACATCCTCCTTAGTTACGAAAGGACTGGAAAGTACTTCATTATCCTCATGTGATACAAATAGATCATAATGCTTCTTTTCAGATAGAGAACAGACATTCATTGAACACCTCTGCCTTTTCTGTTTTATTATTAACCATGTTATCATCTCCATCTAGTAATGGGCCTATACCATTGCTAGGATGTCTTTTGTTCTAATATACTTTTCAAAAAATCCTTCTTATTGACCCTAGCGTTTCCCACCAGAAATTTTTCCCTGATGTCTTTCATTCCCTTTTCAATATTCTATACTTCGTAGCTTCTAATGTAGATTGATTTGCTATCTATTTGCCTTATTAATAGAATTTAGTTATTGTCACAGAGCCACAGGATCTGTGCTATGCCCCAACTTTTAATCAGTCTCTTGGAGGAACCCCTTCAGTGTGGCAGACCCCCAAGGGAGACCACTCCTTACGCTGGGGTAAACCATAGCACCTCACGGCCTCCTAGACTGAGCATCTGGGTTCCAGCACTCCTGCATCACACCATGAGCTCTTCTCAGCAAGTCCAACTGGGCTTGACTCCTGGTAATGGCTTGTACAGTCCAGGGATTAATGCACCTCAGCAAGTATTTGCAGTGACACCCGAGCAGGATTTATTAGTCAACTGGAACAGAGCACTGGAAGTCCTTAGCTTACCATAGAGACATAGAATCATAGGATGCAGGATTTGTTGAGTCTAAACCATCCAAGACAGAAGTCTTTTTTTAAAACCTCCAGTGAAGCAGCTTCCATGACCTCCCTAGGCATCTGTTCCATTGTCCTACTGTTCTTACAGTAAGAAAGTTTTTCCTGAGGTTTAATCTAAATCTGTTATGCTGTAGTTTGAACCCACTGCCTCTTGTCCTGCCCTCTGTGGAAAGAACAGTTTTTCTCCATCTTCTGCAAGTATTTGAAGACCACTATCATGTCCCTCCATTAACCACCTCTTTTCCAAACTAAACATACCCAGTTCCTTTAGGTGCTGCTCATATGGCTTGCATTCTATCCCGTTGATAATCTTTGATGCTCACTTCTGGATCCTTTCTAGTGTCTCTACATCCTTTCTATACATTGGTGACCAAAATTGGACACAGTACTCCGGCTGAGGCCTAACCAGCGCAAAGTGGTACTATCACCTCCCGTGACTTGCCTGCTATGCCTCTGTTAATATAAACTACAATTGCATTTGCTTTTTTTTGAAGCAGCGTTGCGGTTGTGTTCCACCACAACTCACAGGTCCTTCTCAGCAGTGCTGCTGCCAAGTCAGTTGTCCCCCATTCTGTATTTGTGCATTTCTTTTTTCTTCCTTAAGTGTAGCACCTTACATTTGTCTTGGTTGAATTTCATTTTGTGGTGTCTAGCCCTGTTCTCCAATTTATCAAGATCCCTCTGAATTTTAGTTGTATTCTCCAAAGTATTGGCAACACCTCCCCTTCCTCCTCCCACCCCAGCGTTGTCATCTGCAAATTTGATCAGTATGCTCTCTATTCCTACATCCAGGTCATTAATAAAGATGTTAAATAACACCGGACCCAGAATAGATCCCTGTGGAACCCAACTTGAGACTTCCCTCCAATCCGACATCATTCCATTAATAGTTACTCTTTGCGGTTGTTAACCAATTATGGATCCACTTAATAGTAGTTCTGTTGAGCCCGCATTTCTCCAGCTTCACTATCAGAATATCATGAGGGACTTTGTCAAAAGTCTTTCTGAAGTCCAGGTATATATCACTGCATTCCTCCTATCCACCAAACCAGTTACCCTGTCAAAGAAGGAAATCAGGCTGGGATGGTATGATTTGTTCTTAGTGGAGCTGTGGGGGCGGTGCTTGCAGAGACGGGCAGCACGCAGAGCCACGTGCTCCCCGCACACACACCCCAGGAGCCGCAGGGGCGCGTTGGTCCCTGCCAGGAGCAGCGTGGGGCCGGGGTAGGCAGGGAGCCTGCCTTAGTGGCAGCTATGCTGTACTGCCAACCAGGAGCTGCCGGAGGTAAGTGCTGCCCAGCGGGAGGCTGCACCCCAAGCCCAGCCCTGAGCCCCCTCCCAGAGCCAGCACCCCATACCTGCTCCTGCACCCCAACACTCAGCCCCAGCCCCCTCCTGCACCCAAACTCTCCCAGAGCTTGCATCACCACACCCCCTCCTGCCCCCAACCCCCCTGCCCCAGGCTCAGCCCAGAGCCCCCTCCCACACTGCGAACCCCTTGGCCTGAGCCCAGAACTTGCACTCCCTCCCGAACCCCAACCCCCTGCCCCAGCCTGGTGAAAGTGAGTGAGGGTGGGGGGAGCGAGCCTGGAAGGGGGGGTGGAATGGGCGGGGCTTTGGGGAAGGGGCAGGGCCTCGGGGAAGGGACAGGGTAGATCCTGGGTTGCCCTTAAATTCAAAAAGTGATCTTGGGCGTAAAAAGGTTGGAGACCATTGTTTTAGAGCAACTCACACATAGATTAAAACTAGCAATAACAAGAGCTCCTTGTCCCCTCTAATCTACAGAAACAATAGCTTGATTCGTTTACAGGGCTTTGGGGTTTGCATGTGTAAGAGTCATAATATATTGCTAAGGGGAGGGTTGATGCAGCCGTCTGAATTGTGCATTTAATGCTGGCGATGGTGAGGCCCCCCCAGGTCTTTTCTCTCTTGTGGGAGCAAGTCACACAGTCTAGGTCTGGCTCCTGGAATAGCTCTAGCGTCCGAGCTCGTGAGTCTCCTCATGGCGTAGAGGTGACTGTTCCTAGCATGACAGGCACATGGCACTGGGCCTAGTCACAGAGGGAGGGGTGCTTTCTGATCAGCATCTGCTCCAGTCTGGTTAGATACAAGAAAATAGACTCAGGCTCCCACCAGGGAAGTTCCAGCCCAGCACAGATGTGATGCAGTGATGATCTCACAGTGGTGGTGTCAGAGCACTCAGAACTTCTTGGGGGTAAAGCTCTCATAGTCTCACACTGGAGGACTGGGCAGCAGGGCACTCTGGGAAACTGCCCGGGTCCTAGCTGAGGAGGTGTGTCCCAAGCTTCAGGGTAAGGGAGATATATGCTGCAGTGCGGTGTTGGGTGGGAACAATCTGTGCACTGATGGGTGAAGACATCCTAAACCCAGTGCTCCCTTTGCTTCCCTTCCCCTATAAAGTCTATTGAACCACAAGAGTCTCCTCTCTTTTGGTCTTCCCTCCTTCAGCCCCAAGCCTCTGCAGAACTTGGGGATGGGGAAGGTGTTTGTTCCCTGTTTACCAGCAGTCTGGATGAGGATTTATGAGTCTCCACTCTCCACATTCCATTTCAACAGAGAAATACAAAAGCATCCGGAAAAAGCTTCCCCCTGCTTTTGAAATAGCACTGTGATTGTTCTCAGGGGTCCCAGGATTGCGGATCACCTCGTTACCCCCTGCCTCTAGTGAGGGGGAGTCTTCCCGGTGGTATCTGGATGTCAGCTCCCTGACACCCCAGCCCATGAGCCTCTAAAGCACTCCCCTCTGGGCTATGCCAGCACTGCCTTCACCTTGCAGGTGAAGTGTTCCTCTGTGATATCCAGGCCCTAACACTGGCTACTCCCAGAAATGCCAGATCCTCTCATCCCAAAGCAGCAGTGTACCCCAGTTTTACATTAAAAACACCACTCGTGTAAACTGCAATTGTAAGCACTTAAATAAATCATTTTTTGTTTTATTACAAGAAAGACTAGAGGTTCCACTAGAAACCAGAGAGAGATGGAAACAAACGATTAGAATACAAAATAAACTAGGGCCTACACTTATTAATAGTAACCTTTCCCCCCTCCCCCACCAACGTTCAGTCTGTTGCGGAGCTGGCTGCTGCGCAGGAACCAGAATCCAATCTTTCAGGAGACTCCTGTTCAACAAGATGTCTCCTCAGTGAATGGATGCAGTGTCTTTTCCTCCACTCTGTGATATACCTAATCAGTCTTCTGTCTTTATCCACACACAGGGCACTCGCCTGTCTGCTATAATGTTCCCTTTTACCTCCATGTGGTTTTGATTGCTAGCAGTTGTCTTTGATGGTTTTCCTTTGACTGCTCTGGGATGAGGCAAGGGTAGGGAATTGAACAATATATTACATAATCAGCTAGCCATGGTGCAGTGACAACTCCCTCCCGCTTGAATGGGTCCTCACCAAGACACATGATTCCCTGGTGACTACCTTTTACTCCAAGACCATAAGGGCACGATTTTCAATATAGTTACATTATTCCTTAAACATTACCCACATACACCTCTCACAATCATAAGTATTGATAAGTTACAAGCTTTCAGCAGAGACCTCACCAACTGTCCTTCAAGGATAACTCCCATGAAAGCCATGTATAATGTGTAGTAAGTTTGCCAGGGCTGAGCCAGGAGTTGCTTGTAAAGAACAGTGAACTCTTTTGCCAGTTGGCATCAGTGGTGTCTGTGTCACAATCATCCATGCATTTTCCTATACACTATCATCTTTACAATTAACAGGCCAGGAATTGGAACCTGAGTCTTCAGCAGCTTTCATGCTGCAGCCTCAGAACCTTGGATCAAGAGAGAGAGAAACGAGGCCTAAAGCTACCACCTCCCAAGACAAAGAATCACCAGCTGCAGGCTTGCACCAGGAGCAGTGGTGAGTCATGGAGTCCCCCTGGCCCTTCCCACCTCCTCTAAGCAGAGGCAGTGGTGCTATTGTGGAGTCTTCTCTGCTTCATCCTTTGCTGCTCATCAAGGATGTGAAAGAGCAGCTAAACACACACATCAGAAAAAAGAGACTCCAGCTCATGTGGGGCTTGCCATATATAATCCTGAACTCCCTGACAGCATCCATCCCATCCATCCCAGAGTTCCTGGAATGCACAGCGCTGCTGGAGTCTAAAGCGTACCAGCGGCCACTCTTCAGGGCAGAAAGGCGTAAGCACCTTGAGCGACACCTGAGAGAGAAAATGGTGCATCACAAATGGGGCCTTCCTAAGAGAATCCAGAAGTCTTTGAAATGGTTTATTCCTCCTGAGGCAGCCAAACAGGAGCCCATGCTTGATGAGAAGGTTCCTATATCTACCTCTACACATACAGGACTTTGTGAAGCTTCATGTGGGAGCTCAGAGGCCTGTACTAGCAGGATCTGTCTGACAGCACAGAGATCTGAAGGCAGTGGACAAAGCACAGTGACACTAGACACTACATCTGAGACCACTATAGCTGGAAGCATGAGAAATCTTCAGAGATGTCAGACCCAAACATGTCCACAGAATAAAACAGGAGAGGAGTCTCTGCTGCTGGAATGGTCTATGAATTTCAACCCAGATGCAACTGAGCTGCCAGTGATTGGGGAGAAGAAGAAAAAGCACCTGGAGTTCCAGGGGGGGAAGGAGAATCGTGACCTTTCAGAAGACACTGAGGGCTCCGGGGAGACATTTTTGCTGGGTACAAGTCCACCAAGCACACAACCGGCTCTCCTCAATGGGGCTCAGAGTGAAATTGGAACTAGCTTCATGGACACACGGTTCAGAAATAACAAAGGACAATGTAACCAGAACCTGGAGCTCAGGACAAAGCTAGAGATGAAATGGGGTGTCTCCTATATGTTCCAGGAATCCTCTCCTGCCATGAGACCTCCCCCTGCCCAACTCACTTACTGGGAGAGAGAGCCCAGCTCAGGAGCAGAAAAAAGCCCTGTAAGCAGGATCAGTGGGTCTCAAAAATTACCCCATAGGTGCCAATGGGGATTTTCCCAGGGACTCCTAAGGGCCATCAATCCTCCGGAACAGTCACAATCACAGCTGCTTTCACATGGCAGTGGAGAAGAGGTTCCAAAATCTAACTTTGTCCAGGAAGGACAGAAATTTCTTGGAATAGCTGGCTCTTGTAGGTCAGTAACTATGCACAGAACTGAGAGTGATGCAGCTGAGCCCTCTAGGGCCCTGTTACTGCCAGGGCAGTTAGCCTCACTGGAGGGTGAGAATCAAGAGGCTAGGCCAAAGATGGCTCTTACACAGCTCCCTCTGGAATCCCAGTTGCAACCCAGCCCAGCTGGAGTTCCTCTTGCTGAGACTCCCCGGGCTCTCAATAGAGACATACTGGGAAATAAAAATCTTCAGATTAAATTGGGTTTGCAGAGTCCCTCCCAAGTGCCCATGACCCCCAGCACCAACCTGGCAGCCTCCCTGCAAATTCCAGGAGCTGAGGGTGAAGAAAGTCTTGTTACAGATGACACAAAAAAATACCTCGAATTCCACCTGAGAGAAAAATTGCTGCATCAGAAATGGGGACTCCCTAAGAGACTGCAGGAATCCATGAGCCTGTTTCTACTGCTAGAAGCAACAATAAATTAATGCCTTTCTTCCCCAAGGAAGACTGGGATGTGCTGGTCTGGGTCTCCTTACTCCAAGGACAGAATTCTACAGTAATTACCTCCTCTAAATTTTTTTTACCATTAAATATAACTCTGGATATTCATCTATCTAAATGTCCAATCCCTTTTTGAATCTTACATTCCCGGCCTCATTTGTTACCCGCACAAAATTCTCTGTTACTCACACACTCAAGGAGAACCCACACTTACCCTGTTCCTAGGGCTCAGGCGTAACCCTGTCAATTTTCTGTGGGTATGCAGGACCTTTTACCAGTGAAAGAGCCTTACACAGTAATATCCTTATCCTCTATTTATTAACAATCACCAAAAACAGAATGCACACACTACACATACGATGTTCACCAGTCCCAATAAGACAGATGAACTTTTCTTGAGGGCCAGTCAGGATCAGGTCATCTGGGGGATTCCAGTTTCTACATGGTGTCATTGGCAGAGGGTTGAGGTCTGGCAGCTCTGATAGGGCTGTGTCCTGGAGTTGGTTCCCAAAGAACTTCCTTTTGGACCCCAATTTATATAGTGAAACTTGAGTCCTGCTTAGCTGTACCTTAACCAATCATTTTACTAAAATTTTACTAACCAATCCTAACATATTGTAACAAAATTCTCTAGCCAATTATACCCCACCACCTTAATTAATTTACACCTAGCAAAATTAATTATGTAACAGACAGAAACAATCAAAGAACCAGACAGAGATCATACATCAGACAAACAATAGGGAAGTGGGGACCATAATGACAAAACAATAAAGAAGTGAGGATTTCACAACCACAACTATTGATAAGTGATTCCTTGCCAGACAGGATGCTAGCAAACTAAGTTTTCTTTAACCATCTTCTTTATCTGGTGATAGTGGGTGCTATTAGACCAGGATCTCCTTCTTAGCAGCCTGATATTAAATTGTTTTAATGTCATTTAGATGGGATGTGACTTCCTGCTTCTTAGCTCATGGCCGCTGCTCTTCTAATATGGCTGCAGACAAAAGCTTAGGTTTTAGGCCTTACAATATGGCTACAGGAAAAGGCCTTATCCTTACACAATGACTTCCTGTGGCAGTGAGTTCGACAGTCTAATTACACATTGTGTGAAAAAGTATTTCCTTTCGTTAGTTCTGAATTTTCCATCTTTTTATTTCACTGAATGTCCCTTTGTTCTTCTGGTATTAGACAGGAAAAAAACTTTTTTTTTTTTTTTTTTTTAATTTTTTTTAAAATCACAGGTTTCCAGAAATACCAAAAATCACAAGAGTGTAGTTGTAGCTGTGCTGGTCCCAGGATACGAGAGAGACAAGGTGGGTGAGATAATATCTTTTATTGGACCAATTTCTGTTGGTGAGAGAAACAAGATTTTGAGCTACACAGAGCTCTTCTTCTTGCAGATATACATTGGGGACATGTTCCTGGCTGGGGAGATGAAACGTCAGGGGCGTGTTTCTGGGTGGGGGGATAGGCTGAAGAAGAGCTCTGTGTGGCTCAAAAGCTTGTCTTTCTCACCAAGAGAAGTTGCTCCAATAAAAGACTTGTCTTTCTCTAAAGATCACAAGACTCAGCAGGATAGCACAAGAGCTGGCCCAGGATCAATCTCTGTGCAGAGGGATAGCACAGGGGCTAGAATGCTAGCCTGGGACTCAGAAGACCTGGATTAATTCCATGCTCTGCCACAGGCTGTAAAATTAGGAGAACAGATTCATAGATTCACACATTCCAAGGCCAGAAGGGACCACTGTGGTCATTTAGTCTGACCTCCATATAACACAAGCCAGAAAACATCCCCTAGAGCAGATCTTTTAGAAAAACATCCAACAATGGCATCACCCTACCTCACAGTGCTGCTTTGTGGATAAATATGTTAAAGTTTGTGAGGCCCTCAGATACTTCAGCAATGGGGCCCATATAAGACCCACGTGCGATAGCTGGATAAATTGTTCCCTGCCAATGTCTCACTAAAGCCTTTTGGATCAGATCTCTTTTTGTTGGAAGTCATAGCTCCTCCCAGTTCAGTATCCTCTGGGAATTTCATTTCCCTCTCAGATTATTAACAAAGCTGTTACTGAAGAATGTTGACCTAAATCAGTGGTTCTCAAACTTTTGTACTGGTGACCCCTTTCAGATAGGAAGCCTCTGAGTGTGACCCCCTTTATAAATTAAAAACACTTTTTTATATATGTAACACCATTATAAATGCTGGAGGCAAAGCGGGGTTTGGGGTGGAGGCTGACAGCTCGCCACCCCCCCCCCCATGTAATAACCTCGTGACCCCCTGAGGGGTTCCGACCCCCAGTTTGAGAACCCCTGACCTAAATAATTCTAATACCAAAAGCAGGTCATGGCAGTGACTAGTGGCCACCTCTGTCAGCTCATTCCTGGGGTCACAGCTAGGGCCTACTTCTTGCCCTGGTGGGTGTGGTACAGGCGAGCCATATCTTGCATGTAGCAACGCTCTCGCAGCAGCTGCTGTGCCTGCTCCTCTAACCGGCGCTTGTGTAAATGCAGTGTGCGTGATCGCTGGAGGAGCTGGTGCAGCTCCTGCCGCAGCTCCTGATTCTCACATTTCACCTGGTCGCTATGCTCCTGCATGCACCGAGCAACCACTTCCTGTGCCTGCTGCAGCAGGCAGAGCATCTGCTGCTGGGACGTCTGCTCAAAGGCAGACTTCTCTTGCAGGAAATGGCTTTTGGTCTCCTGCAGGTGCTGAGTGTGCTGCTGCCTGGTGGCCACCAGCTCTCCCTGCAGCTCCCTGATGTGGGCAGCCTGCTCCTGCTGCAGTGCCTGGATCTCCCGCAGGCCCTCAACCTCCTTGCTAAGGCGGAGAAGTTCACCCTCTTTGTGCAACAGTTGTTCCTGCAGAGCTGCCTCCTTCCTCTGGTAGAGGGTGAGCAGTTCCCGCTGCTCCCTGCGGATCTCCTCTACGGCCTGCTTGTTCTGATCATTCAGGGAGATGATGGCATCCTGGCGCCGCTGGGCTCGCTTGGCCACATAGCACATGAATTCCTGGCTCTCAGCACGGAGACGCTGGGCCTCTTGCTGCAGGAACTCGTTCTCCTCCCGAAGCTGAACACGTGCCCCCTTCATGTCCTCCAGCTCCTTGCAAAGGCGGCTGTATTCCTGCTGCAGCAGCACCTCTTCTCTGCTGGCTACAGCCCCCTCAGCAGCTCCCTCCAGGGGTGCAGCCGCACCTGGCTGCCCCTTCTGCTCTTGCTGCAGTTTCTGCCTTCTCTTGGGGGGCATAGTGAGTCCTCAAGAGAGACAGAACGGGAAAAGATATCGTAAAAGACAGCTCAACAGCCTCCACACACCTCTCCCCAGTGAGCATCAAGAGCAGCTCACAGACCAGGGGAGCTGAGGGGGGGGACTTCAGCCTCCTGCGCTTGTAAAATAGCTGGGTGATTGGAGAACAGTGGTGGTGACCGCAAAGAAGCAGGTCTGGTGGCCAGAATAGGTCCTGGTGTCTCAGGTTACAGGGGTGCCTCCTGAAGCCTCCTGTTTCTGCTGAAAATCCCATAACCTGTCAGTATTAAGTGCCCCATGCCCCTTTCCACACCACTAGAGCAGAGGGGATCTAGAGAAGGAATTTTCTGCTGGCATTTTCTCCATGTGCAGAGTGGGGGTCACGGCTTCCCTGGGACAGGCACGTCCCCTGTGCTAGAAAGCCAAACACTGTGACAAGGAAAGCCCCTCAACCTTGTACCCCCTCGTCCCAGGACAGGGCTTTCCAGTCCAGCCTCCCTGTGCCCCCAACTCCCCTTCACTCTGTACCCCCCACCCCACCTCATGCCAGTCTGCTACCACTTCCCTCACCACATCCCAGGGCCCTGTCTCCCCCCCACCTCATACCACCCAGCTTACCCCAGGCCCGATCCCCCCCAGCTCCCCTGCACCCCATGCCAGGGCCCTGTCTCCCCCCCACCTCATACCACCCAGCTTACCCCAGGCCAGGTCCCCCCCAGCTCCCCTGCACCACATCCCAGGGCCCTGTCTCCCCCCCACCTCATACCACCCAGCTTACCCCAGGCCAGGTCCCCCCCAGCTCCTCTGCACCCCATGCCAGGCCCCTGTCTCCCCCCCACCTCATACCACCCAGCTTACCCCAGGCCAGGTCCCCCCCAGCTCCCCTGCACCCCATGCCAGGGCCCTGTCTCCCCCC